>VZRX01000438.1:0-21180 GCA_013398075.1 Notiomystis cincta | reverse complement strand
CGCTGCCTGGGCCCGGCCCCGCGTCTGTGCCCCCGGAGGGGTGCGCGGCCTGCAGGTAACGGGGCGGCGGCGGGGCCTCAACGAGCGCAGGGGGCACCGGGAGAGGAGGAGAACGGGGGAGAGTCGTTCGGGCCGCTCAGGAGGGACCTCTGATTGTGCCAAAGGGCCGTCGTGTCAGCGCTCCTGGGCACTGCCTTGGGAAACACCGTGGAAATAATGGAATTACTTGGGTGGGAAGGGACCTTTAAAGCTCATCTCATTCCAATCTCCTGCCATGGGCAGGGACACTTCCTTCCACTATCCCAGGCTGCTCCAAGCCCCGTCCAACCTGGCCTTGGACACTGCCAGGGATCCAGGGGCAGCCACAGCTTCTCTGGGCACCCTGTGCCAGGGCCTGCCCACCCTCCCAGGGAGGAATCCCTTCCCAGCATCCCACCTCTCCCTGCCCTCTGGCACTGGGAAGCCATCCCCCCTCTATCCCTTGTCCTAAGTCATCTCCAGCTCTCCTGGAGCCCCTTTAGGCACTGGAAAGGTCACAGTTAGGTCATCCCGAAGCTTCTCCAGGCTGAACAATCCCAATTCTCCCAGCCTTTCCTTGTACAAGAGGTGCTCCATCCCTCTCATCAACTTCGTGGCCTCCTCTGGATTTAAGCCCTTTTTTGTGGTGTAAGTAGGAGGTGGAGGGAGAACAATGTGGGACATTGTTTCATGCCAGGTGTTTCTGGGATCAATTTAAATTTAAGCTGCTCTGCTCTAGAGAGCATCAATCCTAAGGGTGCCATCTTAGGCCATGCCAAGCTGGAAAAAAGATGAAAACCAGGAAAAAAGAGTGAGGGGTTTCAGCATGGTCAGTGTCCCTTGGTTTAGGGACTGGAGCCTGTGCAGTGGAGGGGAGAGCGGGAATCACACTGGAGAAGGGTCCAGACGTGTGTTCAGGGAAACATTAGTAAGTGATAGTTTAGATGTTATGAAATTGCACTTAAATGTGAATATCCACTGCAGGATTCCTGCTGAGTTACCTCAGGGACAGAGCTGCATTGGCCTTGCTCCTGTGCAGGAGGGTTAAAAGTCTTTAAAATTTCCTTTAAAAAAAATCCTTGTTTTTGTTAAAAAACTTCCCTTTACTACAGTAGGGAATCTTTACATTCCAAGAACTGATTTCCAACATGCCTCTAGAACAAAAAGCAGATACAGGGAGGAGAAAGATGAAATATTAAATGTTTTGAGTGTGGGTTGTCTATTTATACTTGTGCTTTCTTTGAACTGGGTTATAAACATTTCCAAGGCCACGTGGGAAGTGCACAACCAGGAATTCCATCCAGGGCTCCCAGCTGCTGTCCTGGGACAGGAGTGTTTCCCTGGTCAGGAGTCTGGGTCTCAGGGAGGCACACAAAGCTTGAGCAGACACAGCACTTCTCCAATCATTGTTTTTCTTTCTCTCCTTCCTCAGAACCTCCTGGCACCAACACTGTCCCTACCACGTCAAGGTCTCAGTGGAGTCCTGACAAAACAGCACCTAATCCGGGATCCAGTCAGACTTTGGAATCTGCTGGGTGAGTCCTGAGGAGCAGGAAGGGAAAAGGTCTGGTTTCATAAGAGAATTGACCTTTCCTCGTCTCCCCTCTGCATTCCTGAAAGTGCAGCAGAGCTGTTTTGTTGCTGGGTGTGTTTGCAGGGATCCAGGTTTGTGTTTGGTGACAGGGATGAACAGTGGCCCCTTCCCATGAGGAGCTTGGGGGGTTAAAGGAGTACTGGAGTGGTGAGAATTTGTGTTTACAGCTTGTTTTGGTTTTATTGGGGCATCCCCCTGCATTCCTGAGAGCACTGATTTAATTCCATGTATTAATTCCTTTAATGAGCATTTCCAATCCCAGGTGTGAGGCTGTTCCTAACTGCCCACACCAGTGTTAGCAATGGCTGTGCCTTGGGAATTGTGTCCATGTTTCAGTACTAAAGGAATTTCTCCCAACTATTTCCCTTGTGCCATTAGAACAATCTCTGACCTCTTCTTGCCTGCAGGTAGCACCTCCTGGTTTGCCACATCCAGCTCTCGGGGGAGTAGCCAGAAGAATGGAGGATTCAAGAAGAAATCTCCACAGGAGGAGGATGGTATGTGGTGCCAAAAATTCTGGGATTCCCTGAAACACAGGGAGGGGCACACAGGGAGGAAGATCCACCTTCGTGCTCCTGTAACTTCCCCCTGTACAAGGGCTAAGAGAAGTTTGCAGGAGTATTTTGGTTTAGGTGATGGACTGGAAGATACAAGACAGATCAGAGAAATGCTGGAATGCCTCAGGTTGGAAGGACCTTAAAGCCTGTCCTGTCCCACCCCTGCCACGGCAGGGACACCTCCCCCTGTCCCAGGGTGCTCCAAGCCCTGTCCAACCTGGCCTGGGACACTGCCAGGGATCCAGGGGCAGCCACAGCTTCTCTGCACCCAGGGCCTGCCCACCCTCATGGGGATTTTTCCTTCTGATATCTGGTCAGGGGATGAAAGATCATGAAAGTGACTCTCTTTCTGACTCTCTTTTTTTTAATTTGCATCCTGTGCAAATCTCTCCATTGCTGTTTGCCTTGGCTTTGCCCCATTATGAAGAGGGACAGTAATATTTACTGGGTTTTGGTTGGGAGGTTTTGTTGTAGAGCATTTTAGACTTAATAAAATTGTATTAACTAAACCCAGTCCTTTAAGCTGGATTTGGTTTTATTTTCTTACATTTCATTTACCTTCAATGTGGGTGTGTCCCTACTTCTAGTGAATCACAGATTCCTTAAAGAGCTCTCAGCTGTGTTACTAATTCTTACTGTTTTTTCTTGAAACCAGTGTTTCTAGATATTGGTTTTTTTGGGTTTTTTCCCATGTTTTATTCTCCTAGCCCAGTACAGAACTTTTTGAAAATTAGTTTTATCTGTCTAAAAGCCTGTCAATCACAGAGTGGCTTGGGTTACAAGGGACCATAAAATCATCCTACCCCATGCCATGGTTCCAGAACTTTGTACTGCAAGTTGGGAGGCTCTTAATGTCATTACAGATTGTAATATAATTTTATAATTTATTTCCTAAACCTTGATACCTGGGTATCATCAAATTCTGCGAGCACTTGGCTTTTGCTTTGCTGTGCTTAGTAATTGAATCCTCTTGGACTTTCTGCTTTTGGAGTCAGAGGTCAGCTGCTGCTGACAGCCTGGCTGGTGTCATGCAGTGTCCTTAGGGCCAGAGCAATGGCTGTTCCTTGCTGCTTTAAGTGGGATGAAGTGTTCAGTGGGATGTGAGTGCAGGAGCCCTCGGGAAGGAAGTGGGAGTGAGGAATTCGGGCACGTGGTGTGCGAGGCCAGGTGATGACTGAGCACAGCACCTGGAAGTGCTGTAGCTGTTCCCATCAGTAACCAGCAACACACCGTGTTCCTGGCCTCTCTCCTGCTGTGATTAATGGACAGCCTGGCTCTGGGAGGGGGAGTGCTGCCCCGTGTCTCCAGGGGAACACTTGTCTCTGCTGTAATTATTACAAAGAACTCTTCAAACTGTCACCGCAGCCCTTGCAAAGATTTTAATCAGAGAGTTCACATTTGGGGTTAATGGCAAATCATTGCTTGGTGGAGACTCAAAAGCTGGAAGTATTCCCACAGCTGCTGCTTGCAAGTGTCACATCCAGTCCCTGGGACTCATTTCCTGAGTGCTGTGGGGTGGCTCATGGTGCAGTGTGGCTGTTGTGCTGTACAGGCAGTCACGCTTTACCTCAGCTGAGAAATAGATCGCTTCTGTGCTTAATTAAACACAGAGTAGAGGGAAGCTTGGTGTTGCCTTCCAGCTTTCTAGAGAGGAGGTTTTCTCCTGAAATTATTCAGCTGCAGGTTAAAGGTCCTAGAAGGATCTAATTCCTGGAAATGGGAGAAGTTGTGTCAGGATGTCTAAGGGGCAGCTTTCCCCTGGGTGATGGTTTTGTGATCGCACTCCTGGTTGTGTGTTCAGAGCAGGTTATGGGCCTCCACTTGGTCTGAAAGGCAGTACAGGAAAGTGCTCCAGCAGGAGTTGGCTCTGACACCTCAAGTCACCTGCACAGCCACAGTTGGACTTTTCCTGTTGGGATTCACTTCCCTGAAGTAGTTTCTCTTCTCTGTGGAATCTTTTTATGTAGAACCTGCTCAGCTTTTCAGGATGTTGTGCAGACTAAGTCTTCTATCATGTGTTTTAATTTTCCCTAATAAGACTGTAGTGGATGTGATCCTGCAGCTTTGGGATAAGCTCCTGACTCCTAACAAAGCTGGATGCAGCAGATAACACTTGGTGAGGGGATGGCAGCAAAGAACAAAGCGGATGGGCTGGACGTGGAGTCTGAGCTTGTCACGGCCCCCTGAAATGATGACTTCTCTGCCAAGCTGCATTGTTTCTATTTAGGAACAAGCCTTTCCTGTTCAGCGTGGAGCAAGGCTGGGAAGCAGTGAAAAATGAGGCTGTGCCTCTGAAGGACAGAGGACTTTTTTTAGCAGCTGCCTGGGTCATATGTTTGTCCCTGGGTTCTGTTGCAGTGTGCGTAGGGCCTAATTGGTGACCGGTGATAAATGCTGGTGTCAGGACATTTGTTATGAATTTGCAAATAAATCAAATCTGGGCTGCAGCACTGGTGCATTAGAGCCCAGTGGCACAGAATGAATTTATTTCTGGGTGTGGAAGGGTATTTATGTGTGCCATGGTGCTGTCGCTGTTAAATTGTATATCAAGAGCAAGCACTAAATTATATATTGGGAACACTCACGTGTGACTGGAAAGAGGAGATATTTGTTGTCATTTGAACCACTCAAACACTGGCCAGCAGCTGACATTGAACTGTGCTGTCACAGTCCTTTACAGCCCACAGAATTGTAAATTTGCCTGTGCAGTGCAAAAAAAAAAACGTGTTTTGAGTCTGGAAAAATATTTGGTGGCAAATAGTTGAAGTAAAACATCCCTTTTCCATGTGTCATTGCTTCAGTGTGGCTGTAGCACAATAAAAGTGTGGGAAATCACATCCAGCATAGGAATCCCTCTTGGATACAGATCCTTAATGTGGGCAAGTTATCAAACCTTCTGAAACATGAGGTGAGTTGTATGGGAGAAAATCCAGGGAATTTGGTTAAGGCAGATGGATTTGCAGTGTATTTGTGTGCTGTGCTATCTCCCATTCTCTGCAAGTGCAGGTGTTTACTGAGGTAGTGGAAGTCGTGGTGCAGGTGCCAGGAGATCAGAGCTCACCTGGAAACAATAATGTGCTGTGGGATTTACCAGGGATACTGGGTTTACTCCTAACATTTTCCATTGTGGAACCCTGTTGTACAAAGTGGGTTATAGTTATTCTGCAGTTTGATTTTTAGCAACAAGAGTCCTGTGGCTTTATTTGACCTCTGTCCTTTTGGGGCCAGGCAAGAGAGTGTCTCATTTTAGCCTAGAATAATATTGGTGGGATTTTAGTGGGTTTGGTGCACAGGAAGCCGAATCCTTTGGGAGAAACCAAACACACAGCACAAAATCCCTGAAAAAAGCACCATTGTATTAATCTTTGTCATTTAATTATCCCTTCTTTGGGGATAATTACAGTTACACACTAATCCTTTTTCCTGTGGTATCTTTCTTTAAAGAGGAGGAGAAGCGCAGGAGAAGGGAAAATCAGATGCACCTGGAACGCTTGCGGGCACTGCTGATCCTCACCTTTATCGTGCTGATGCTTCGCTTCATGATCAGCGAGAACAGGGAAGGGACCAACATCTCCTGGAACTACTTTGTGAACGAGATGCTGGCCAAGGGGGAGGTGCAGAGGATCGAGGTGGTGCCTGAGAGTGACATCGTGGAGATTTATCTGCACCCAGGAGGAACTCCACATGGACAAGTTGTAAGTGACTCTACAGCTGGGGGGAATGAGCTGAGATAATACTGCTGAAGGTGGCTGAATTCATGAGTGTGTATGGTCAGGAAAACTCCAGCTGGTAAATCTGCTTTTCTTTCATTCTTTTCTTTCTTGTGTTTGAAGTTCAGGGGGCTTCGAACTAAGACTTCCAGTTTGAATTGTAAAAATAATTATTAATGGACTGGAAAAAAAATCTTCTGTATGTCTGAAAAGCTGGAGAAACTCAGTTTTCTTCTCCCAGCTCAGTCTGATATGGGAGAAGGTGTCCAGGAGATTGTAAACTCTTAGGACTGGATTTTATTTCAAAAGTTTTCTCCTGTTTGGATTTCAGTCATGAGTGTTCTTTCAAACTCCATCAGCCTTTTTTCCTAGGACCAGAGGGTTCCTAAATTCATTCGGAGCCCTGGTGTCACTCATCTGCTCCCAAACCCATTGATGCAGGATCAAAGGGTGTAGCATGAGGCTAATTTTTACCTGACCTGTCTGTGCTGTGCACCTCTGCTCCTTGCAGATACTGATACCCAATAAATAACATTTCCCTGCTGCTGTGGCTTGCCTGTCCCCAGAACGTGACCCTGCTGTACACCATGCGCGTGGCAAACATCGACAAATTTGAAGAGAAGCTCAGAGCTGTGGAGGATGAGCTGAATATTGATGAGAAAGAGAGAATCCCCATTTCCTACAAACACCCTGGCTTTTATGGAAAGTATGATATAAACTTGTCTTTACTGTTGCTCTTGTTCTGGTGACAGCATCTTGTGCGTGGAGAGGAAAGTGACTTTCAGCTAAATGTTGCTTAAATACAGAACAAAAAAGTGGGCTTGGATTTGGAGGATGGAATGAATAAATATGAAAGATACTTTAGATGTACATTAATATTTGAAAAGTGAGGGTCCTAAGAATTCTGGAATTGCAACATGCTACAGGCCAAAATGTTTCAGGTCAGGGTCACCGAGTTCCTGCCCAGCTGAGCACTTTTTGTCCTCATAATCAATTATTCAAGTGCAGAGTGTGATAGAAATCTTGGCAACAAGTGATGTTACAGCCTGGGCTGTGGAGAAGGCTGGGGGTGCACTAAGCTTTCCTTCCTCGTTAAAATGCTTCAATTTTCCCACAGGAGATGGCCAGTGTGTGCAATTCCTCCTCCCAGACACCTTGCAAAAATGTGAAGGGTGTGTATGAATGTATACCTGGGCTGGATTTTGTCCTCTCATCAGCAGTTGGACATCTTTAATATATAGTTGAATATAGGAAGATAAGCATTTTTAACTCATCATGCAGCATGAGCCCTTCAGTTCAAATTCAGAACTTGCCAATTTTTTCAGACTTGCGTGTAACAGAAAGAGAGGACTGAACAGACAATCAGCCCCCAGCACAAGCTGTTTCCCCTGCTCCTCAAAAGAGATTTTAAAAAAAATTTTAAGGGCCGTGATGGGGTGTTAAGTCTCTCAGAAGACCTGATGAATGTCTGAAGTTTGAGCCTATGAGGTGCAGAGCCTTTGCAGTCTGGGCTCAGCTCACTCCATGCTGTGGGCACTCAGGGTGTTTCAGAATTAATCGTGTTTGCAGAGCAGACAAACTGAAAGTGACTTTCAGGTTTCAGCGTTGCCTTTGCATCTCTCTCTGAGCAGAAAAAAATGCAGTTGAGTATGGAACTCATGCTGTTCCCTTGCTTTAGTAAATCATCTCTCTGTGAGAGGTGGAACACGCATTCCTTGTGTAAAGATAAGCACAAAAGTGTGGTGAGGCCGGATGGTTCCTCAGGCAGAACAGGGGCCCACCAGTCTCAGCTTGTCATCTGGCATAGGGTCATTTTCCTGCTCTTGGGAGCATCCTTTGTTTAGAGCTCACTGGGTATTTGTCCTGTAACTGTGTTAGACCTGGAGTGTCATCTCAGCTCCCCAGCTCCTTTCTAATGCAATGGGTGTTCCAAAGGATCCAGAAAACTAACAGTGTTGGTGCTGGAGCACTTTTTTTGGAATAAAGGGCTCCTGAGAGATTTGACCAAGCAGCCTCTTAACAGGAGACCCACATTGGGATTTCTGCCAGGATTTTGGGAGTTGGAATCCCTATTGTTACTAGACACTGTCCTCTGCAGTGAGCTCCCTTTGGATGCACTGCCAACCCCAGTAGATTCTGCTCCGGGTGTGATCTCAGTGCCTGGAGGTCCTGCTTGTTTTAGAAGCAGAAATGCCTCTGAAGTGGATGGTGAGGTTGAATTTCTTCCACAGCTGTAGGCAATGTTTGCCAATGTCCTCTGCTTAACTTCTTAGGTTATGTAATGGTTGGGGTTTGGGGTTTTATATGTCTGTATAAAAACCTGTGAAAGTTCCGCTTTCTTAATCACCTCTGCTCATTTGCACTGCAGCCTAAGTGTCCTTCAGAAGCAGCCATGTTGGGTAGCACTGACCAGGTTGTGGCTGGATGCTTCAGTTTGTCCCTGTGTTTGTCCTTTCAGTGACGTCCTCTCCCTGATAGTGACACTGGTGGCCGTGTCCATGCTGTGGAGCATCTTCCGCCTCTTCAGGGTGGCGAGCAGGGCCGGAGGCTTCAACGCCTTTGTGAGTAGCCTGGGCTTTGAGCATGTTTTGCAGCCTGTGGGGAGTCTTGGCCTCTGCTGGGTTATCTCCTCCCCTTTTCCCAGCAAAGTCCGTTCAGGATGAGGCTGAACTGGTGCCAAGGACTCTCCAGTCTTGCCACATCTTGCATCCTGTGCTGATCATCTCCCTGGCTGGTACCTTAACTGGCCTTAGCTGAGGTCCCTTCCCAATGGCAGGAAGGGCTGAGCTCAGGGAATTTCAGTCCAGTTTGCTGTTTTCAAAGCTTGCTAATGAGCTGCAGCTGCAGATGGTGTTTTTCACTGGGCCCTGCCAACATGCCTCCCATACAGCCAGAAGTAGGAATTGCTGCTTTCTGCAAAATGAGTTCTCAATTTATAAAATATGTTCAGATTCTGGAGTTCATTATGTGTTGGCCTGTTCTGCTCCTGCCGCATGCCTCTCTTGCAACACCAAGCAAACCTCCTCCTCCTCCTCCCCTCTCCCACCCTGGCCTGGATCAGCTGATGAAACTGTAGGAATCAGCCTGGGGTGCTCTGCCCCTGACCGCAGGGACTGGGGATGAAAACACAGTGAATTCAGTCCCTTGTTGGATTTCCCACTCAGTCTCCTCCGCAGTTCTCTTTTGGCTTTGAGATTCTCTTTGAACAAAAGGATGCAGCTGCTCAGAGAAAAAGAATATTTTAAAGAAGTGTTGAGTAATGAGGCCTTGAGGACTAGATTGTGTCCTTGTCTAAGTGGGGACAGCCAGGCCCTGAGTTTAACTCTTCCTTTGGATGTTTCTGAGGCCTCAGAAGCCATAAACTTTCTTCTGAAAGAAAAAACCTCAGTAGCTGCTTTGGGTGGAACATACTGAGCAGTTACGAGTGGGATGTGTAACTGAATTCTTGTTTTGACTCTCGTGGCTTCGCGTGCATCAGGAGACGGAAACGTGGTGGCTGTTCAGTTTGAGAACCTGTAGTTTTGGCCTGGGGTGTTTCCAGCAGAAACCAGCAGCAGCATCAGACACTGGTGTGAAGTGTCTGTGCTTTCACAAGTATTGGCAATTATTTAGCCCTGGTAGTTACTTGCCATCAACACACATTCCTCAGAACTGTGCCTGTCCCATGTGTATTAAGGATCAGAGCATTTAGAAATCAGGGAAGAGATCCTAAATTGAGTTTTGGACATCTGCATGTTTTTAATAATAATCCCTGCCTGGTCTACATGGAGTTGGGAACTGGATTGTATTGGGACTATTACTGTAAATTTATTCTGTCTCTTCCCAGCATGTGGATAAATAAAGTTTGAGTCAGCCATCCACCTGGGAACTTTCTCCAGAACAAAAATCCATGAAACACCAGGGCTTTGGTGGGGTCTTTAGTGGTGTTTGATAGGGACAGCTGGGCTGTCTCCTCAGGCTGGACTGTCTCCCAAAATATAGCAACAGCCTTTCCAGACTGTTGCCTTGTCCAAAGTTGTTTGGTCCTTGTGCTGCCTTCCACAGAACCAGCTGAAGATGGCTCGTTTCACCATTGTGGATGGGAAATCTGGGAAAGGGATTGGCTTCAAGGATGTAGCAGGAATGCATGAGGCGAAAATGGAAGTCAAGGAGTTTGTGGACTATTTAAAGGTATATAAATTAGAACAAAATAAATGTTTGCTCCCTGTCTTCTGGTATAGAGGGGTGACCTGGGGAGGAGAGGGTGCTCTGCTCTTCATCTTTTGTGGTTCTGGGCAGCCTCTGTTGAAACAAGCTCTGTATGTCCAGTTCCACAATGGGAATGCAGATGGAGCTGCTCCCGTTGGCAGCTCAGAGTTGCCCAGGCTGAAAACCTTCTCGGGAAGCTCTGGGAGGCCCCACTGTGGTGCAGGTGCTTGCTGTGAGCTGTGGCTCTGACCAAGCTGTGTTGTCCTTGCAGAATCCCGATCGCTACCTGCAGCTCGGGGCCAAAGTGCCCAAGGGTGCTTTGTTGCTGGGCCCACCAGGCTGTGGGAAGACTCTGCTGGCCAAGGCTGTGGCTACAGAGGCCCAGGTGCCGTTTTTGGCCATGGCAGGTTCTGAGTTCGTGGAGGTGATTGGAGGTGAGGTGCTCCAAGGAACAGGGGGAGTTCTCTTGGTCTGTTGTGGAGTTGGAGGGGGCTGGCTGGGCTTCCTGCAAAGGACAGGGCTTGGCATGGGGAGGATGAGTTGGATACTTAGACTGAAGATGTAAAAGATTTTCAGTGATGCAGTTCCTTAATTATATAGTATCTGAAGTGCATTTCTGGTTGCTGCTTTCTGACAGTGTGCAGCTGTGGTCCTTTACCTGCAAGCATCCTCTCTGGCTTCCCTGTACCTATTATTAAAGCTCTTGACTGAGGCTTCCTTCCTTGTATGGAAATGCAGATGGGGAAAGTAGGGCCTCTCTGTGCCTTGGGATTTCCATCCTTCTCCTTTTCTTCCTTCCTCACAGATCTCTTGAGACCCGACAAGGGTCAGCATGCAGGAAAATGTTGAATATTTCTGCTCTGAGCTGTGGGAGGAACAGGAGGCCATGCTGGGAGCTGGGAGCAAAGCTCCTCTTGCAGCAGCTGTAGGAGTCCCTGCCAGATCTGGGAGCCCAGCTAAACCCAGCTCCAGGATGGACTGAGCCTAAGGGCTAAACCTGAGTTCTGGGCCTCTTTCTTTGTGCCGGGAGTGTTGAGAGAGGGACTGTCATATTCAGAGGGTGTGTCAGGTGTCTAAGTGGGGGCAGTAATGCTGCTCTCCAGCTTTGCTCCCAGTTCACCAGGTTTCCTGTTGGCTCCCTTTCCGTGCAGGTCTCGGAGCCGCCCGTGTGCGGAGCCTGTTCCGGGAGGCGCAGGCTCGCGCTCCCTGCATCGTCTACATCGACGAGATCGATGCCGTGGGCAAGAAGCGCTCCACCAACGTGTCCGGCTTTGCCAATGCTGAGGAGGAGCAGACCTTAAACCAGCTGCTGGTGGAAATGGATGGTCAGTGCTTCTCCCTGCCCTGTCTCCTCAGAGGTCCACCTGTTGGCCCGTTCATCTTTGTCCTGCTTGAACTTGCCTGACCTCTCCAGTGTTCTCTTGCTGAAGTCTGAACCAGTCTGAGCCCATGTAGTCCATCACTAATCTCATAAATTTTAATACCCTGGTAACTTTTAATTTCAGTCCAGCTGGCCATTACATGTTGTTGGATACTTGCTGTATCCAATGTGAGACAGGTAGTGGTTTAAAGCCTGTCAGGGTTTAGAGTTCAGCTGTCCCAAAGGGATGTAAGTGATGTAATATATGAATTCTCCTGTCCATTGCCTTATGTTTGTGTTGTCTGCCTGACCCGAGGATCTCTCAGATGAGGGAGATAAGCTTTGCAAACAAGTCCTGGTTTGATGCCACACTTGTGTTTGGTTTCTGGTTGTTCTGCACCTGAAATTGGCCCTTTGCTCAGACACTTTCACACAAGGAATGATCTTTGGCAGTCCTTAGTCCTGTCTCTGTCCAAGCCTGCAGCACTGACCCAGGTTGCAATATTTCTGTTGCTAAATCTTACTATTGCAGGGTCAGGAATAACCAACTCCCTGCCCATCAGGGAGTGTTTGTTTCACTTTTCCCTTCACTGTAACTGTGACTCATAACTTGACTGTCACGTTGTCTCATCACACTCTTCATATGAAAAATTAAAAGCCATTGTGCACCAAAAGCATCCCCAGACCTGGGTTCCAGCCTGCTGGCTCTGTACTGAGTGTTTCCAGTGAAGTAGATGATCTTGACAGCAAAGGCCAGCAGTCCTGGCTTGGGTGGGTCCTTTCCTCCCCCAACAGTCGTAGGGTGAGCTGGCCTCTGAGTTAAATGGAAGCCTGCATGTCTGTTCAGGAGTATGTAGTCAGTGCATTCCACATCTCTATCCTAAAAATGAAAATGTCTGATTTCCATTAGTCTGTAAAAATTAGGTGTGGTTTCCAGCATGTTTTCCTGGTGAGTCTCAATGTAGAAATGAGGGTTCAGCTCAACTAAAAAGTGAGTTTAGAAGGTAAATATTATCCTCAGTGCATACTTTATCCCTTGTTTGCAGTGTGCTGCCTGGTTTATTTTTAAATCTATATTATCTCATTCTTTATTCATGTCTCGCACGGATCATGTACAGAGTCCCTCTTTTTGCTCAGTGCTTTATCAAACACATGCTAAAAAAACAGTCCAAGGAGTTGACAGTGTCAAACAGGAGACAGCTGGCAGGGATGTCAGCCTGGTGCTGGGAACATGGGATCAGCAGGGATCCTGGCACGTGTCACTGGAGTGTTACCTAACGGAGTAGGTAGGTAACACTGATGTGCCACGTGCATCACACCAGAACAGTTCTCAGGTTGATGGTGAATAAGCTGTTTAGGAGGGGAACAGTCCTGTCCCAGGAGTGGTGAGTGCTTGTAAGGAAGCCTTGAGATGAGAGGTTGAGAGCTGTAGTTGAGCTTAAGTTGAGGGTTGAAGGCAAGGCAGCACCGTAGACCCGATTTGGGTATTAATTGGAGGGAATAAAAGTCATGCACAAAAGCAGATTAGTGAGTCATCAGAGACTGTTGGATTTCTGTGATTGAATGAGATTCCTTGGAGGGAAGGGAGAGGGAGAAAAGGATTATCAGAGCTGTGCAGGCTGCAGGGGGTGAGGGCACCCTGAGCTGCCACATGGGGTGAGTGCAGGTTGGGGCTCAGTCAGGTCGGTGTGAAGATTTCGGAGTGATCTGAGGGCTCTTCCCTCAGCAGCCTCGGGTTCCTTCCCTCTGACAACTTGCTCCGGGTTCGGGAAGCACCGGGATGTGGTGGGAGAAGGGGAGGTGCTGGAGGGAGCCTCTGCCTACAAAAGCTGTTTGTGAGAGCGGAGTGAGTGACGCACAAACCCCGGCTCTGTCGGAGCAGGTGCCTGCTTTGAATAGTGAATCTTCCCTCTCAAACCGCAGACAAGCGGAAGAGGAATGTGACCCAAATCTCTCCTCTGTTCTGGATGCTTTGAGAGGAGCTTTGGCAGTCCTGGGCTGAGCTGGGCTTTGTGAGTGGAAAAGCAGGATGGCTTTTGGTAGCAGCTCTTCACCTGGAGCCCTCAGACAAGTCCTGAGCTGTGCCATGTGCAGCCTTCCTTCAGGAAGGGGCCCTGTTTCACAGTGCCATTGCTCCCAGGTGACTTCCAGAGGCTTTTGGATAAATGGCTGGAGGGTGACACAGTGTAACCCTGCAGGTGGGATGCCCACCAAGCAGTGTGTTGCTCAGTGGGGAGTGAGCCCTTTTTCCCTTTCCTTTCTGGAGCGGTTCATTTGTGACCCTTGCAGGAACTCTTTTCTTCAGGCTGCATTTTCAGAGCTGTCTCTCATTTGTTGGTGTGATGACGTGTTGTTTTTGTAGCCTGTTCCTTTGGCTGATCTTTGCCTGTGACATGCCAGGTGGTGTTGCATTAAGCAAGTGGGGCGGAAGCTGATGTGAGAAGGATGCTCTCAGTGCTTCTGGTTTTTTATTTGTTCTAATAGTCAGACCTATTTTAAGAGAGTCTTCCCAGCTGCAAGGCAGATAATGCACTGTGCCATCTAATCCTGCCATTCCTGGAGTGCCTGCCAGTCTCTGCTTGTTTATCCCACTCCAGAGTGCAGTGTGATACACGCCTGAAGGATGCTCGGCTTCATCCTCTCCAGCAGCTTATTTAGGCAGGAGCCTGCAGAGAGGGAGCACCAGGTCTGCTGCAGCACAGGCTGGCACAGCCAGTCCCCTGCCTCACCTGGAACCTTGATCTGTGCTGAGCTCTCGCACGCTGACACATTTGGCAGCTCTTCTGCTGGAGCTGAGAGCTGAAACCGGCCCAGCTTACGTGCATGGAGCCGCCTCTCCACAGCGTGGGACTTGGCAGAGGGAAGCACATGGGACTGTAGTGTCCTTTCCCTGGGAAGGCTGCTGTGTGCCAGGCCTGGGGAATGTGCTGGAAGCAGGTGACTCATGCCCAGGGGCCTGCAGACACCTGGAGGAATGCAGTAAATAACAGTGTGGGGCAGTGATTCAACAGGAGCTTTGGCTCCCCACCCAGGCAGCACAAAGTCAGCCCCTCTTTGCCCTCCTGCAGCTGCCAGTGCCCTGCCTTCCCTTCCCCAGGAAATCCTGTCTGTCTTTGATGCCTCCATTGAGGCTGCTCTCAAGCAGCCTGTAAATCCTGATGCTCCCTTCATCTTTAAGACCTGGAGACAGAACCTGCTCTGACTGCTTTGGCCAAATGCTGTGCTGATAGTCAGAGCAAGGCTGGTTGTGTTTTGTGTCTAGTGTGGGTTCTGCAGGGCTGATCCATGCAGGGTGCCTTTAAGAGGTGAGTGAGGAGGCAAAGACCAACTCGTGCTGTAATAGGGCCCTTGTTGGGTGGCAAAGCTGTCCTCTCCTGCACCAGGCTGAGCAGGTCAGAGGAAAGCCTACCTCTCCCCTGGTGGTCTGTCTGTGACTGAAGGCTGAAAGTAAATAAAAACTGAAAGGGCTTTCCACAGAAATTTGTGGAAAAGGCTGTTTCAGCTAGGAAATGCTGCTTGTACAATCTGGAGCTAAAGGATTAGGAATTTACTTATCCCAGGGGTGAGAAGGCATCTGTGAACTCATCAAAACAGAGATTCTGTTCTGGGTTCTAGTTGGAGCAACTTCCAAGTGTGGCAATAGGAAGGAGAAAAATAAGTCTTAGGTCAAAGCTTATTAAATAAATGAAAAGGGGATTTCAGAGTATCCATGATAACCAGGGACTGGCCTGGGTGACCTGGGAAGTTCCTTCCTGGCTTTGCTCCAAGCTGCAGGGGACACTGAGGCTCAGCAGGCCCAAAGGGTGCTGCAAATACCCTCTGGCTTTGTGTAAAGCTGTGTACTCCAGCCCACTGTGTGCCTGCAGTGCAGTCTGAGGTGGGGTAAACCTCCTCCTCTGGTCTTCCCCGTTTTTGGCAGGGATGGGGACCACGGATCATGTCATAGTGCTGGCTTCCACCAACCGCGCCGACGTCCTGGACAACGCTCTGATGAGACCTGGGAGGCTGGACAGGCACATCTTTATTGATCTCCCAACGCTCCAGGTACGTTCTACCAGCTGCCTCGTCCTTCCTGTGACTGAGGTGTCCCTGTCCATGCTGGTCTCTCTGGCCTGGCAAGGAGGAGATGGAGATGTTGAGCCTCTGTTTCCCTTTGTTCTTGTTTCTGTGCTCTGAGTGAAGGATTTGTGGTGCTAATGCAGTGGCCTGTTCCTCTGAACTGAACCTCACTGGTCTGGAGGTCTCTGCTCTGGCAGAGCCTCGGCAGTGAATTCTTCTGTGAGGTTCCCTTTGCCATGCAGATGCAGAGCTATGTTTGTGTCTTCTCTTCAGGAAATTGGGAAGCAGCTAATTGGCAATTGGCTGGTGTGAGAGCTTAAGTTGTCACGTGCCTTGAGCACAATTTGTTCTGTAGGTTTATTGCACTCTGTATCCTTGTAAGGATCCTCATTTTGCTTTAGGCAGCCTGTTAAGTGACTTTCTCCTTCTGAATGCTTTTTAAATCCATTTACAAGGGTCTTCCATGTCCGCTGTGTTGACATTTGTAGCAGAGTTCTGGGAATAGGCTCAGCTGCAGTGAGGATCTGTGTGCTCTGCCAGCACAGGCTCTTCCTCTCCCATCTGTGCTTCACTGTCCTCAGCAGAGTTTTCAGTGAAAATACCTTAAATGCCTGATAGAATCCGGCCCCGGAAGCATGAACTGTGCAGCTGCCCTGAAGGAGGAAGGGGAAAAACCCTGGCAACTGAGCCCATTGTTTGAGTCAGGATCTCCTGGACCAGCTGAATGAGTCACTGGTGGCTGCTTGCCAGCAGCATCTCACCCCCACCTCCATCTGGGAAATGGGCGCAGGCAGAGGAGCTGCTGGATGGGCTTTGCAGTTTGTGGTTTGTGCAGGAGCAGGTCGAGGCAGTCAGAGCTCCTTCCTGCGAGAGCTTTTATGGGGAGGGAAAAGTTAAGACCGATCAGAGTGAGAGTGAGGAGGGGAGAGTGGCCCTGAGAGAGAAAGCGGTGACTCAGGGAGAGCCTCGTGCATCTGTTGGGAATTTGAGAGCTGGGTGTTTATCAAGGCTGCTGGAGCGCTGCAAGGAGAGCCCTGCCCTCTGCTGGCACTGTCGCTGTCCCCTGTGTGGCACTGTCAGTGTCCCCTCTGCCGGCAGTGCCACCGCCCTGCTCCCTGCCGTGGACAGCAGGGCCGCGTTGTGACCCCGGGCTGGGCTCAGCTGCTGGGTGTTCTTTACAGGAGAGGAAGGAGATCTTTGAGCAGCACCTGAAGGGCCTCAAGCTGATCCAGGACGGCAGTTTCTACTCGCAGCACCTGGCAGAGCTGACCCCAGGATTCAGTGGTATGATGTGTCCTTGGGATGCTCCTGCTCCATTCAGGCAGGAGCTCCTGGGTGCTGGGGGTCTAATGGGGAGTTTGGGTCAAAAAAGGGGGGGTTTTTTCTCCATTTCTGGGGGAAATAGAAGAAAATTGTGGGAACCTGACCAGCTCCCTGGTGAGCCCTGATGAGCAGTTGTTCATGACTATTTTCAATCTTCTGAAATTCGTTGGACTAGCAGGGTGAGGAGGTAGGGAAAACACACTTGATAATGCCCAGGTGCCTAATTCCTAAGGGAAGGAACCAGTCATGCTCCTCTCAAAGCTGTTGAGGATGAGGTGCTGCACTTCAGAGGAGAGATTGTTAAATTGATTTATGTTACCAGGAAAGAGATGGAATGAACGAGTAGGAATTATTTTGCTGGTCAGAGTAGAAATTGGACAGCTCTGCCTGGCTCCTGCATCGAGCCGGCTTCCAGGGTGGCTCCCTGGGAGCTTGAAACAGTGCTGAGCAAGGGGCTCCAGAGTTCCTGTTTATGTGGAGTTCCTGGAATATCCTTTCTGGGCTTCCCCTCTCCCAGGCCCCAGCACGCTGCCTCTCCGTGACTGCTCTCAGCAGCCCCCCACCACCATCACCCACCCACACAAACTGGGAACAGATGTTCCTTCTCTTCTCTCTGAGGCTGAGCAGAGCAGCAGCCTGTGCCAGCCCACTGCCCACACCATCCCTGTCCCTGGGAGCCAGCCTTGGCCTCAGCCTGCTCCTAGATTGCTGAGCTCTGTGTGGTATCAGCATTCCCTGCCAAAGCAGTTGTATTATTCAAATCCAACATCAACACCACGGACTGGGGCTGCTCTCTGTTCCCAAGGAACAAAAAGCACAGGCTGTTTGACTTCCATAGGTCCTCTGGGTTTGTTTGTGCCTGTTCCTCCTCTGAATTCTCTGTCCCATTCAGACCCAGTGTAACTGTTGTGAACTCGTGCCTGCAGGAGCTGACATAGCCAATATCTGCAATGAAGCTGCTCTTCACGCTGCCAGGGAAGGGCACAAATCCATCGATACCTCCAACTTCGAGTACGCTGTGGAAAGAGTCATTGCAGGTGAGAGGTGCAGCCACTTCATGGAATTATGGAATGGTTCTGGTTGGGAGGGACCTCAAGGCCCATCCAGTCCCACCCCTGCCCTGGGCAGGGACACCTTCCACTGTCCCAGGCTGCTCCAAGCCCTGTCCAGCCTGGCCTTGGACACTGCCAGGGATCCAGAGGCAGCCACTGCTTCTCTGGGCAGCCTGTGCCAGTGTAGCAGCATTTCTTGTTGTTGTCTCGGGAGTGTGTTTGCTCAGGTGAGGGGATTGCATTCCAGAAAGACAGATGAGTCCAGACTGTGTTCTGGGCTAAAGATCTTCAATGACAGTCACAGAAAGTTCTCTGAAAAAAAAACCCAAATGGCTCCATCTTCCTGAATCTGCAGGAGTCTGAACCCATAGCTCAGGGAAAAATGGCCAGTGGCAAAATAATAAAGAGGAGAATTCGAATCTGTGTGGGTTTTTCAGTTTAGAAGGCTGGGAGTTTTGCAGGTTGTTTGGATTTTTTAAAACGAGAAGAATGACACTATCTCTGAATTTTTCTTGCTGCTCTGGACACCTGCTACATAAACATCAATAGCAAACAGTCTCTGTATCCTCAACAGTAAGAAATTAGAGATTTTTCTTTCTTCCCTCCAAGCCCAGGCTTTGATGAATTGGCAGAATAAACTGCAAGACAGTAGAGCACTGTTCTCCCTCTGAGAACATCCTGTGGCCTTTCCCTGCTGCTTGTGCCATTGCCAGGAGAGGAACCTCTGGAGATTTCCCTGTAGGGAGGGGAAAAGAGTTCCCAGAACTCTTGACTTTACCTGAGGGATTTGAATCTGGTGGGTTTGGGGCTGAAGTGCCCTGGAGCCAAGCTGTGGATTTCATAATCAGACACTGAACTGCTTCCAGACTCCACTCCCGGGGGGAGCCCGGGCACACAGACTGGCACTCTGTGCCTTTTTAGTGGAACAGGATGTTTGTACTGGGTCGCTTACTTCCTGATCCTGGAATTAAGTCCTGAGTGTTTGCTTTATCAGAAAATGCTTGGAGAATTCCTCATTTAAAAGAAGATGTTTGAGAATATTCCTCACAGCTTCACCTGTTGCAGAAAAACAAAACCCTTGGAGTGTTTTGATTAAAAATGAAAATCCCAAACTGTACTCAGAAGCTCCCAAGAGTGGACAGTGAGACAACTGTAGTTGTAACACAGACATTGTCATCAGCTGCAGCAAAGATCACAGAATCCTGGAATGGTTTGAGTGGGAAGGGACTTTAAAGTCTATATTCCAACCCCTGCCCTGGGTGGGGACATCTTCCACTGTCCCAGGCTGCTCCAAGCCCCATCCAACTTGGTCTTGGACACTTCCAAGGATCCAGGAGCAGCCACAGCTTCTCTGGACATGCTGTGCCAGGGCCTCCTCACCCTCACAGGGAAGATTTTTTTTCCTAATATTCCAACTAAACCTCCTCTTTTTCAGTTTGAAGCCATTCCCCCTTGTGCTGGCACCACATGCTCTTGTAAAGATGTGCTTTACTTTCCCATCTGCAGGAGCACAAGCAGCAGACTTGTAGGGACTCACTTGCCTTTTCCGTCTGAGTTCCAGGCTGGCCTTAGTTCCCCAGACTGGGAAGATAAAAAGCAGGGAAGGCTGGGGGGCTGGCAGCAGAAGGGATCTCTGGGATCCACGTGGTGGGGCGTTGCAGGACATGGGCTTTGGCAGCTAAAGCTGCCTGGCCTCGCTCAGGCTCTGGTGTGTGTAGGAGACCACGGAGTCTTCTTATTGCTTAATCAGATTCTCTCGTATTAGCAGGACTGGCTATTTTTTGGAGACAGATTCTAAAAGACCCCAAACAACCCCCCAGGCCCCTGTATTAAATGTACCCTTTCCATGTCATAGGAATGCTTCTGGGTTTCACAATCCAGAGGGCATTTCAGTTCCTATAAAAGCTTTTCTTGAAAGAAAGAAGATATTACTGTGCTTTCCATTAGGAGCTTCTGGTTTTAATAAGAGTGGGGTGGAATCAAAAGGGAGCTCTGCAAGTCCAGAGGCCCTTAAAGCTTTGTGTTGCTGTAAGGGAGGAGCAAGAACTTCTCTCTGTGGTAGTTCCCATTGTGTTTTTAGTTTGGGAACAGAAAGCAGTCAGTCAGGTCTCCTGGGAGTGAGGGAAGAAACCTGCTGAGCACACAGAGGCTTTTAGGGCTTGGCTTTAGAAGATGGAGCCTATTTTCTTGGTGGGGTTTGTGTAAGGCCATCAGAGATGCACCAGAGTTGTTTCCTGGGTGGTTTATGTCATAAATGTGATAACTACAGGCTTTCAGGGAACTTTCCTGCCTGGAGATTATGGAGGAAAAGAAATAATCTTGGTAGGCACAGTGTGTGCTATTGTGAAGAGCACAGCTCCTCCCTCAGTGGGCTGACAGGGATGCTTCCAGAATTTTTTAAGTGTCTGTTTGTGTATATATATATATATACATACATATATGTATTTATAGAGAATAAATACCTTTCTGTGGAAACAGCCATGCAAGGCCATGCTCACACACTGCTGAGGGCAGGGTAAGGGACTGCCTGATGAAAATTGCAGTTGCAATTAATCTGCTGTTCCATCGTGCCCTGCAGGGCACAGCGGTTTCCAGGGTCCCTGAGCAGTAATTTTACAAGATCTGCCACACTAATTTTGTTGTTTCCTTGTTTAATAAAACCCTTGACTTTGTTTAAAAATTCATGTTAATAGAAGGTTGTTTTCCAAGACATGAAGCAAGCTTGGTGCAATATTGCTTCTGACTGGTTGCTCTGGGCTCTGTGTGAGGACTGTGGCCTGGAAATCCTGGGACCTTTTTGCATCAAACATTCTGAGCTGTAATGAGTGCCTGACACACTCTGTGTTCTGTACTTATTTTTCCTTCCTTGCTAGAAGTTTTACTTCCATTCACCTTTTTTTTTTTTTTTCTTAAATCCTTTTTGGACTTGCTCTGCCGAGTTGGAAAATAGATACTTTTGAAAATCACCTTTCTGGAGGAAGGGTTAAGTGTGAGTTACGGCTTCATTTTGTGGTTCTCAGGAGCCTGGGAATAAGCTCATACGGAGCATGCCATGTGTAATCAGACATTTCCAGCCCCTGGAGAAGAATTTCTGTATCTACTGCTGGACTTGAGCTGATTTGAACACTCTTAAAGCATAATTTTCTCAACTGGGACCTTGTATATATAATTCAGCATCTCTCTCCTCTCTTGTTCTGCCTGAGGGACTGAAAACAGCAAAATCAGTGTGAGACTCTAGCTAGTCTCATTTTGGGGTTTGTCATTTGGGTTTTTTTTTGTATTGTTTTCAGATTTTTTACACATGCACACACACACACAC
>VZRX01000430.1:0-19257 GCA_013398075.1 Notiomystis cincta | reverse complement strand
TTCAGAAACATTTTTAACCCCATGCTATCACAATTAGTGTTACATTCTTTAGAAAGAAGAAAAAGTTAATAGGCTCAAAGCCTACTCATGAAGAGAACAGTTTTAATACCCAAGCTACCAGAGAACAAAGGGTTTAAAATCTCACTCTTACATTTCACATTTAGGCAGTTTATAATTCAGTACAGAGCTTTTGGATTAGTGCACACTTGCACCCAAAGAACAATTCACCTGGAAACACCACCAAAACCAAAACACTTCAGAAATTTAGCCTAGTCAAGTAAGAATTGTCACATTACTTCATGTCAGGAAAAATTACAAACTCCAAAGATTTCTAGAACTTGCAAGAGCTACTATATCACAGTAAAAAAAAGAGATAAGAATAATCTTTTACTTCATGTGTCTGTTATCTAATCTTTTTTTTTGCTTCTTGAGATGATAAAATTTGAAAAATATTTTTTCAGTTTATGCCTGAACCTCTTGTTCAAGTTTCTGCCCTGGCAGGTGGTTGAAGACAGTCCATACCCAAGGAAATGGAAAGAGAGTTGTCCTACTAGATGTCTCAGTATGTTGTGAGTTAAGCAGTGTCTGCACACTCCTGCTATAAGGGAAAACAAGTTCACCAAAATAACTGCAGATCTTATTCCCAGCTGAAACACGAAGCTTCCAACTGTTTTTACCCCCTTATGGACAAGAGCCAGAAGTGCTCAAATCTCTCTTCCACTTTAATCACAAGATCGTATCAGACAGGTCATCAAGAGGACTTGTTCAATCAACAGAAAATTTCTGAAAACTCCAATATTTTAAACTTTTTTTTTCTTCACATTTCAGCTGTAACTGCATAAAATATAAATAATACTCGATGTATCCACAGCTGCTCTTGTATGCCATGATCAGCCAAATGGTCCTCTGCAATAACACCTACTAACTCTAAACAGTCTAGGAAAAAAATAGAAGTGGTTATTTTGATGTATTTTACCCAATGTCAGCATGCAGTTACTTAGTTCCTCACACCATTTAATTGAATTAAATAGCCTATTTCTTGCTAAACACACTCTATTTAGTTTAAAAACAAATATATCAAGGGGCAGAAAAATTCTAAAAATCCAGAAATTAGGTTGCTTTCTGGAGAAAAGAAAAAAAAAAAGAAAGGGTTCACAATAATGCTGATAAATTTCCTAAAAATTGATAGAGCATTATGGTGGTTAAAGGTGCAACAAGAACTGTTAATCCAGAGAAACGAAAGCAAGAGGCTGTGGGAGACGGGGTGAGAGGGAATAGGCATAGAAAAGTGAGATTCTGTGGGCAGAGCACAAAAAAAGAAGAGGAAAATGTAGAAAAAGAAAAGCTCTCAGTAGGAAGCATTCCTAAAGGAGGGCAGATGTGAAGAATATACATGTGGCAAGAAGTCTGCACTTATGCTGTTATGGGCCAACTGCAATAGCATCCCAGGGTACTGATATTCAAGATTACACGAGTTTAGCAAAAGTGAATTAAAACCATCAGGAACATGCTTGTATTATTTACGAGCTTCTTTCAGCTCTTTTTTGCCTAGTCCCCAAAAGCCCCAATATGAGATAAATGAAATCTTCTGAGGAATATTTCTGTTCTGAAGGATACTGTCATATGTTCCTCAGTGGGAACGAGACTTCATTTCCAGATCTGGAGGGCATGCTGCAAGGCACTTGCAGTTACACAGCCTGCTGTACAGAGCTGGGATTTGATCAAGGTGAGATCAGTGCTTGGGAAAACAGCTGCTGGTTGGTTGAGTTCTGTCTGTTTCTGTAATTTCTTTCAGCAATAATGAAGATCTGGAAAAGAGTTTTGTGCTAGTGAATCACAGACACTTATCCTGCTGAAATATCTCTGTAGACCTGAACAGGATACTTTCTTTAAGCTCCAAGCTGCATTGCTGCAATGTTCAAGCCATTTATGAGGCTTTGTATGAAAGGACAGAACTACAGGCAGACTAAAACATGAAGATCTAGAGTCCATCAAATCATCAAATTGTTTTTTTAACCAATGAAATCAGCTCTAAGAGAGCAAGTCAAGTCTTCAGTGTGCTTTATCAGGATAACATTAGCTATTAGCATGAAAACTTTGCTAGTTTTAGTAAGCCATGAATGTTCAGGAAACCTTTACACTCAAAAGGAACAAATCTGTTGTGCTCAGAACAGCAGATGTTACTAGGCTACTGCATCAGAGAAGGGATTTAAAAGTAGAAAAGTCATTGGTATCACATGCTGTGCATTGATCACTAGCATCCACTACACTTTCCTAAAAGCTAATGAAAGCAGAAGAGCTTCCAAGGAGAACATCCAGTTTATCTCTCCAGCATACAAAGAGACAAGCATATGATGATAAAGCACCAGTGTGAGCATGCACAATTAAGTTCTAACTTGGAAAAGGGAGGCAACAGCCTTCATCTACAGAGAGGTTTTTGAACATACTGGTCCCATTTGTTATTTTTTAAAATGTTGGTTTCATTTATACAACACCACTGCACCCCAGGCTCAAGCATCTGTAAATTCCATATGTACATCTTTACAAAAACTGAAAAAGCTTGAAGAAGTTTTGGTTCTTTCTTCCTTACACACCTTTAGAAATCTGAGTATTAGATCAGCTCCCATTTAAAATGTGTATTCCATAAAGAACTATGTCTAGCAAACTAACCAAAACCTTTGGTGAGTTTGAAATCTCAAAGAAACAAATGTGCTTATTCATAACATCAACAAGATTTGACAACTGCTTGATAATTACTTGTCTTACAGAATATTTTACTCAGTTTTCATTTGATTTATACTTGTTTTGTAGATTTAATCAGATGACAAGTTTTAATTAGGAAAAATTAAAAATTAAGCTTCATGTTTAAACTTCAGTTTCTGGAGGGAAAAAACTCTCTTTTCAACAGTTTCTGTCATTTACAGAGAAGATTGTGCAACCTACTTAGATCAGACAAAAAAGGAAAGGAAAGCACTAGCCCAGAAAAACACAAGAGGCTTAAGTGAAAAATATCAATATTAAATTTTTTAATCTCTGCTTCTATGCTTAAAAATAATAAAACAACACTCTGATACATCACTTACTATGCTTAATAAAGAAGTCAGAAGTTTAAGAACATCAAAACCTGACAGTCCCACAAAATACCCCAGGATTCTGCAAGTTAAAAAACCTTTGATCTGGTTCATATTTCATCATCACCAATGAGCAGGACACAGACCACTCTCAGGCCTTACTTGTCCCTCTGGGTTTTATGTTGTTTCTTAAAACTGAGGGTCTTATTAAGACAGCAAAAGGTAAGCAATTAGCTAGAGAAAATATTGAAAAAACAGAAAGATACTCTTTAATATATATGTCAAAGATTTACATAGATATATAATAGCTCTTGGGACACTGGTTTTAAAATTTACTTACCATTCTAGGTTCACATGTTCCTTGTAAAATCATGACGGAGAATATATCTCATTACAGTCTGTGACACAAGTTATGTTCTCCCAGTAAACCTGAGGAAAAGAAAATACACCCCAAAGAACAGCAAAGTAATAAAATCTGACATTAAGAAAAAGTTTATCATAAAAAAATCTAATAATGGCTCCTAGCACTTTTTAATAAAAGATACTCAATGGCAGCCTCTTGAGGAACATGACTTGTTTTAATTATTTATTGAGAGTTGATGGTTTATTTGAAAGAAAATGCAATTATATCCCGACACTTTAATCACTATCAGTTTGTTTTGTTCACCTGATGCTGCTAAGAGGAAGGTTACCTTCCTGTGGAAATTCTGACATTTTTATAATTGGTTTTGCAACTCTTCCCAGAGACTGAAAGCATTCCTATTATTAAAATTGTGTAAAAATTGGAGTTATGATATTATTGAGATTGATGGCCAACATCACCAATAACTCAAACCTCAAATAGATCAAATTTCTTTTTATTTCCCTGTTAGACACAAGCTATATATAGGCTTTGGGTAGCAAAATTTCCACTGACACAAAAAATGGAAATCAAGTGCAGCCCCTTAGCAAACCCATTCGAATCAATCCATTAACTAGAGGAAAAGAAATGAAGGAAAGAATAACCAAAGACTAGCAAATGAAAGGCTCATAGGATGGGATAAAAACCCTGCTCCACTGAAATAAAAGGTAATTTTGCTAAATTTAGCCATTAGGTTAGAGGTTTGTTTGCCAATTGGTCAAAACCAGGAAAAATGACACTCTCAAAAACACTGTGCCAAGCTTTGGCTAGTTTCAGTATGTGAAGCATTTCAGAATATTCAGTAAGACCTTCAGCTGGATTAAATATTTAGCTTCAAAATAAAGTTAACTTGTTCAGGAGAGATTCTACCACTGCTTATCCATAATCCTGTGATGAACCTGTTAACCACCCTACAAGGAGCATTACAGACGCAGCTGTAAGAGAGGAAGAGGAGAGGAAGAGGAGAGGAAAGGAAAACACAGTAAACAACAGAACCATATAACTACATTTTTTAGGCTGACTCCAGTAGCCATATGAATGCACTTTCATCTTTTTATTGGCCTGTCCAGGGACATAAAATTATTCTGCAAGTGAGAGATGGTTAACAGGTCACTTAGAAGTGACCTGAATGTGTCTTGGCCATGGTTCACAACACAATTTTCAATGGCACTGATGCTCTCTGACTTAGTGCATCTACAAAAGCTTACACAGCTCCTGGCCATCATGGAGGAAGCTCAGGAGAGAATCCCTTCCATTCTCTTTGATGGGAAAAAAAAACCCAAACAGCCTTGCAGGGTTAAGTGATGCAGATAAAGTGCTATGACACTTAAGAACAGACACGCTTCCTTTCCGCCTCAGAGTTCCACCACACCTTCGTACAGTTCAACCAAATATTAAAACACCTAACCCTATCTGTACCAGACCCATATTACACAGCCTTAAAGGCTTACCCAGGTCAACCAACAGAGGAAAAAGCAATCAGGAGTTGCAGGAAATTGGATGGACCAGGTGTTCAAACAAAGCCTAGCTTCCTAAAAGCAGGCAGAGCATGGAGAGTCAATAGGTATGTCAAATACAGCTAAATGGGAGTGGATTTAAGTTCTCTTTGTGGGATTTGGAGATAAGCAAGGAAAACACAAATTCATGAATCTGTCAATGACAGAGCCTCTCCATGACAATCCAAACTGCATGAACCTTCAAAGTGATTTAAAATCACTTACCTAATATTAAAGTAGCAACAGGTACTTTGAAGAGAAATATATAATTGCTCAAATTATTCCCCATGGTGCATAAAGTCCCTCACATTGTGTCCTCAAAGCTTTTCAAGTGTCACAGTTAGTAAATGATGCTGAGAACTCTGGCCTTGACTTCCTGCATGGGAAAAAACCTAACAAAGAGCTGAGCATGTGCAGAACCCAAATAAATTCAGTCATTAAATCAGAAAACATCCTTCAAGAAAGCATCACCAAGTTATCGAAACAGGACCTCACAAAATCGATAAATACCAAATCTACCACCTCTTTTCTTTTTAAGAAAGGCTGTCCTCAGACTGCCATGTAAATTTCTGAAAATAATTTTTTCTCTGGGTCACATCTGAGACCTGAATCAGAGGAATCTTTGCTTGCAAGCCCTATTGTGTGTCAGTCTTCTGGGAGGAAACAAAATAAAAACTAAACAAAGTAAAGAAAAAAAATAACAATAAAAAACCCACTACCACCACCACCCCTCCCTTCCAAAAAAACCCAAAAAAAACCNTGAAAATAATTTTTTCTCTGGGTCACATCTGAGACCTGAATCAGAGGAATCTTTGCTTGCAAGCCCTATTGTGTGTCAGTCTTCTGGGAGGAAACAAAATAAAAACTAAACAAAGTAAAGAAAAAAAATAACAATAAAAAACCCACTACCACCACCACCCCTCCCTTCCAAAAAAACCCAAAAAAAACCCAAAAAACCAAACCAAAACCTAACACAAAACAAAAAAATTCCACTACATAGAAAGGAAGTAACTCCTTTAAAAAAGAACTGACGCCTTTTTTAATATTAAATGTACTGTATGCCTAATTTAGGAAGTTAATCTCCTATCATAAAGTGAGAGTGCATGCTTTCCCATAAGTACATAATGCACCAATATACCCTTATGTGTCCACCATCCTACACCACATTCACTTGCAAACAAACTGCTCAGCTAAATTGCAGCATTCCACTTATTTTCTAGTCTTCATGCTGTGAGAGATGAAATATCATTTTGCAGCAGCCAGAAAAGGATTATTGAATAAAAGAATGAAAGTTTTTTGTTCTGTTCCTTATCTGTTGTTATCTACAGTTTGGATGCGTTTTGGTTGATCTGCTGGGTGCTGTTGAGAACTGGGAGAGGGGCAGGGTTGAAAATAGGACCAAAACAGGAAGAAGGATGAGAGGAGAGGGGACAGAAAAGTTGGTGGTCGGGAGAGAATGTAAGTTCCTGAGTACCCATCCAATGGGAAAGGGGACAGGGACCACCCCTGGCCAGGAAAGGCCATAAAAAGGCCTCTCCTCTCGCCTCTCCAGGGAGAGACACGCATCTGCCTCAGCTGAATTGTCAGAAAAAAACAGTTTTCTTTTGTTTTGAAGACATTGCCCCACTTAATTGTATCAAAAGCTGAGTTTATTTCTAAAAATGCAAATAAGATTTTCTTAGCACCTGCACTACATACGTTCTAAACATGCACAACTGATAAAATCCATCAATTGTAAAGTTACTCTTAAAGTTAAGTTAGCCTTGGTGTTCATGGCTTTTCACTGAACTTTAACCATTCCTCCTTGTGAAAAAGGCAGAAATCTCCCTTAGCAGAAGTCACAAGCCCTTGCACTGAAAACATGAAAACATGATTTTAAGTATACTGCATGACTTTACGAAAATCCCAGGGAAGGAGGAGCAGGAAATCAAAATGTGATTTTTTTTTATCCTACACACTCATTCACATAAACCTTGTGGCATGAGACTTATCTAAATATTTACAAGGTTTGATTTCTCCTTTAGCTTCATTTTTTCATTTTAGCTTTTCATTTTTGAAGAAAACTTTATAATCTACTTTACTGATTCTCTTATTAGATGGTTGTATTCTCAGGTGCAGGTCATATATTGCCATCTGTTTTCAGGATTTCCAGGCCACCAGTTCCTTATATGATACAGTGATCTCAGAAGGCAACATATAGAGCAGTAAAACAAATATCCTGACATTGCAAAGACAGATCTAAACTAAATGTTGTTATGGTACTCTGTCTAGTGTAAACCACTACATCCAACTGCAATAAATATTGATATGTATTCATTCACCTGATTTAGATGAAATATTCCCATAAAAGCTTATTTTCTCTGTCTGGCATTGCAACAAAACATGGGAACTATTTGTTTATTCCCAGCTGCATAGTGTGAAATATCTAGGTCATTCACCTGCATGCTATTCCTTAATTACATAGCTCTTGATACTCCCATGGAAAGAATGAACTCCAATATAAACGAAGAAGTACAGTGCTTAAATAATATACACTGATGAACTCCAGTGGAAAGGTTATCCAGTCTGATGGAAATTTTAATTTAAAACAGAGATCAGAATAACAGGTAGACACATGGATGTCTACTAAAAGAGGAAAAGCCACACAGCTCTCTGTTTACCTGTGTATTTTTGGTCTCAGTGTTCTCATATCATAATATGAAGTATGCCATTAACTTAGGAATTTCACCAATGACTTTTAATATTCATTGTTTTCTAATACATAAACAACACAGATTAACATAATTATGACGTTAAATGATCAAATGGTTAACTGAATGTAAAGTATAGAAACTACAAAATGGGCAATGTACGGAAAATGTACAAAACATTGAAGAGTTGGACTCGATCCTTGTGGGTGCCTTCCAACTTAGAATATTCTGTAGTTCTGTACAAAAAAAGCAAACTGACAAGAAATTATTTATTTTTACAGCTATCAATGTTTTAAATGTCTGCTATGCCACCACCAATTTCTATGAACTGCTCTTTTCCAAAGACACAAAAATGCTCAGAGCAGAAAAATTCCCCACTCAATTCTTTTACATCAGTTTGGTTTTTTTAACATGACAGCACTCACATAGTGAAGCTATGATATCGTAAGCAGAGAAATAATCAAGATATCGATCACTGCCAGAAATGGAACAGAGTCAGAATCCTACTTCCAGCCATAAATCTCCTAAAATTTAGTTTGCTCCTCAACTATGTGATCCAAAGCTTTTTCTGTAAGACTTTTGGTGTAGTTCAAAGTCAAAGAAGGATAAGGCCTATTTTCTAGATGTACTTCAAAGTTAGCCCAAGCTGATGGAAGCCTTGAGAGATCAGCACTTCTTTTCCTTTTTTCTTTTTTAATCAGTATAATGATAATTTCAGTCTGTCATGTTTAAGACATTATTTCACTGCAGTTATCAAACACTTTTTTAATATATATTCTTCCCATAGAAAGATTTTTTTCTTTTACCTTCCCCATATTCAACTTACCCATAAATTCAAAGACTATGTGTGTTTTCACATTGCATTTTTTTAATGCACTTGCATTTTTTCTGTAAGAAGCATCTGGGACAACTTCAGGAAACCTTCCAAAATAATGGTAGTCCTTATGGCAGAAAAAATTCCAGAACAAAAATAAAATCTCCTGTTCTGGTCATTTAGTTTCACTTGTATTTAAATGAGAGAAACCAACAGTGTTTCTGTAGCCAGCAGCCTGAATTGCTGGCACTGTGTGCCTCCAAGCCGAAAGCCACAACAACAGCCCTCCTCTTGGCCTAATCACCTTGTATTAATAAAGGCCCATAAAAATATTGTTCCCTTAAAAGACAGGGTGCACAACAAAGACTGGGAATTGCTATTACAAGCTTTAGTCTTTTAAGATATCCTAAGTTCTAAACTGCATGATATACTGAAAAAAGGGAAATTACCATTAGGCTTCTAATACACAAAGAAAAGAATCTTCAGGTCTGGAATGCAACATAGGTATTTTACAGTGAACACATGTTGTCCAGAGCTCATAAAATTTAGGAAGCAGGACAGGAGCCCAGGGGTTCCTACTTGCAAATAAGCATTCTCACACCTAGTCGAGTCTTCTCCTAGCTTGGGGCATTCTGCACTTATAACAGTCAACTCAGCACTTTGATTACATTTTACCTTGCTGAAAGTCTTACCCACATTATATAAGCATCATGTTTTAATTTCTAGACTGAAGACAACTTAGATATTGATAACCTCTACTATCACCATTTATTTGATTCTGTAAAATAATAGCTCGCCTTAAAAGAATCTAACATGTAAGTTGCTTTTTACTTTTTGAATTAATAATGATCTTAAGGCCTTACATTTAAACGGAATTTGCACAAAATCAGTTCACAATTTTAAGTTCAACGTGCATATTTATTATTATGGTAACACTCTACAGACAGATTCAGGAGAAATATTTTACTGAGAGTAGTAATCCCAAGAAGGGCAAGCAACTCACAGACACTGGATTTCTCCACTGTGAGAATTGTTATACAGAAGTTATAACTGTGACAGGTACAGCTACATTCTCTGGGTAAGGAGACATACTGAGAACATAGCAAACATTCCTGAATGAGGAGCTACACTGGACATACCATCGTAGCAACTCCTGTGCTTAGAAACATCCTCAAGGCATAATTTTGCCTTTAGTACCTTTAGGACAGAGACATTAAGAGCTGCTGATAGGTTAAAGACTACTGTTTTTTCTGAACTATCCTCCCAGTGGTGTTTGGGAGAGGGAAGGAAGAGGAAAAAAAGAGCGGGAACTGCATTGGAAGATGGAACTTTGCACTGCCCACAAAAAAAATAAAAATAAACAAATAGTGAAGATACAGGGATTACCTGTGCTCTAGGTAGTTCTCTGTCAGCCCTGAACAGATAGGAAAGGTTCCCCTAATACAATCATGTCAACCAAATTCCATTTTGATTTAAAGTAGCAAGAATTTATTTCTCTTTATTGGATTGACTATTGTCAAGATCTCAACAGACAGTGAAATTTCCTTCCCTCCTCACCTCCCAAGTTTCACACTTAGTTGCTATAAATATTTTCCTACATCAAAAAACTAGTAAGATAATATAATGCTGGTCAGCTACTACGTTTTTCAAAGTATGTTTCTATCACTTATTGAAATAGTATTTGTGCCATTGGCATAGCTGTGCCCCTCACTAGAGGCAGCTGTATATATTACCCTCTTTTAATGTAAGAAGTTTCCATGTTTATGATATTTTATGCAAGAAGTTTCATAGTTATAGAAAGCAATCAGTAGATTTCTTTCCTTAAAAGGCTTTATAAAAATTATATATGCCTCAGAAGAAATTATGCTGTTTCTTGTGTCACATATTTATGCAACACTATGGTAGCAACCACTTAATATCCAAAAAAAAAATGCCCTCCCTCACTATCCATGAGCAAAATATTAAAGCTTAAAAGTCCAATACCAAGGAAAGAAAATGTTCTATCTCCTTGAACTATGGAGATAAAAAAATAACTTGCTGATTTTTCATCAGATGCCGAAAATATCATTTTGAACAAGATAAAAGCATAAAATCTTGAACGGATTTCTTCTAGCCCTGCTTCCCCTATTCTTTGTGGATTTGTAAAGGGCTTTTCTTCTCAGTCTTCAACTACATATTTAATTAATCAGAATTCTGGTGTGCAACCTTCACCTATCCAGTCGTACTAATTCGTTTATCAGTCTCGCCCTCCTGCTGAACCCAAGCAAGCCCACCCATTCAGGACTATATGTAGGGCATAGGAAATCAAACACCAGGTCGTGAGTGAATCTTCTTTCTTTGGAAAAATCTCAAAGGAAAAACGCTCCAAGTCCTAAGGCAGCACTTGTCTTCAGGAGGGCAGCTGATCTGGAGAATGTTTCCATCAGCAGGAAGTAGAAATCAGCTTCCAGCTGCATTTTACTTTGCCCTTTTCAAGATTCTTTCCTCCACGTGTCACATCACTCACAGATTTACCAAGGCATGGCTGACCAAGCTCACCCCTCCCATCAACCCCATTAGAGATCTACAAATACCAGGCTAAGGTTCATCTGCCCAAAACAGCAAGATAACTGAAAGGCATTTCAGAACCTCAAACATCTAAAAGGTCTTGCACCATGATAGTGGGCTCCTTCAGGATGCCATCCATGAGCAATGCAGAGCCCAGAGCATCATTCAGAAGGCAGGGGGAGCCAGCTGAAAATAAAGTCTGTTTTCTCACAAGACAAATACAGGTCATCCTCAAGCAACCAACTTGAAAGTCATGGTAAGCACCTAATCAAGCCAGAAATTGTTTCCCTGGTGTCAGCTCAGATGGAAAAAGATCATCACCCCAAATAACTATTTGGAGTTATATTTCTACACAATGGCAACTTTAAAGCAACACACATATAGAACAGCATGAGTCCAAAAGTTCTGCCTTGTAGGATTTCTCAGAGGACTCTGACTAGATTAGGAAAAAATCCTATCTGTAAAATTGTGTTTACTAAATGAAATGGAGTATTAGATGCTTTGTGCATTCTCCAGATACTGAAAAGACTATTGAAAACAATTTGATGGAAGAAATAAAAGAAAACCAATTGCAGGGAAGGAGCATTTACACATGAAACATTAACACATTAAAGACACTTTGAGCTCTGGAAATGTCTGAATCCTAAATGAAAGAACGGTAATACTGTTCAATGTATACTGTAACAGTTTGAAAAAGCAATACATTGCTAATTTACATAAGAAAGGCAGTGGAATAAAGTGAAGGATTGCATAAAGTCATCATGGAAATCAAATTCGTATTCAAGTGGTATATTGTGTTCATTTCAAGGGTCTTCATTTCAAAAGGAACAGATGATAGCTGATTATTTCAGAGACAAGCAAAAGACGTGATTAGACGTCCTTAGTCTCGATATCTGAGTGATAAGGCAAGGAATAACTTCTTGAAGAAATATAATAAATGGACTTAAAATATAATTTTTTCATTCCTACATACCTTTTCTTGAAAAGGAGGCCCAGATAGAAAAATTTTTTAGAAAAGAAAATTTAAAACCCCTCTTTTTCTTCCCTTCTTCTCTTTCTTACGGCAATTAGTCTGTGAAAGTCATTGCTACAAGGTTATGACCTAAATAGCAACCGCAGAATACATGAATGCTTAAAGTTAATTTTTGTAATCAGTCAGCAGTAATGACAAACAGGAAGCAAACAGGAACTTGTGAGGTCAGTTTGTGAATCTAGGGAAGAAAGCTTTTTCTTTCTGTCTTTTGGAGGTTTCTGAAACCCTCTTTTCCTGTTTCACTTTAGCTTTTCTCTCTCATTACCTTTTTAAGCCACACGTGGAGAGAATAAAATTTAATACTCAAGATTCAGTTAAGAAGTCCAAACATGACCAAGGAGGTTTTTAGGTTTACTGTTGTCCCAAGCATTTTTTAACATATATACATATTTGCACACACATTGGATTTATTGATTGCAGACTTACCTTCGTTATTAAATTTCCTAGGGTGGAAGCAGGATATCTTCTTCCAAGACAGCGGGTTTTTTTACCATAGAATTATAATTTTACAGTGGGCACTGCATATAAAGGAGATGATTTTATATAACATTCATACCAGAAACACACTCTTTACTGCACATATTTCTTTCCCCTCAGGGATAACGTCTTTAAGCCTCTCTAAATTTATTTAACTTTCCCTGGATAGAAGCCATTCTGTTACAAAATTGAATCCAGAAAACACACAGCAACGAAGCTGAATTTTTAAAATAAAGGAGACTGGATTGCACTTCCACTGAAGAAAAGTCTTCTTTTACACCTCTTCAGGTGTTTAATCTTGAATCCATCTTCCCTCTTCTCTTCAGAGGAGCATGATTCACTCATTTCATTACAATGTATTGCCAAATTATCTTTTTTTTTTTTTTTGACAGTTTTTTCAGTCACAAGAGATTATCTACCTTTCCCTGTAGTTTGCTTTTTTCTTTTCCTGGAAGGCTAATTTTTCCCCTAGTTAGCATAAGAAATCAGTCTTCCTTTTCAACTGGGAATTACCTCTATTTACCAGGGAAGACAGTGTCCAGCCTATAAGGAACTTTATATGAACTACATAAAATAAAGCTATACAATAGGGAGCATGAGGTTTAAAACAGAAATATACCTATATATATTATTTGATGTCAAAAGTAACAAAGGTATTTTAGTTATTAAGTACTGTGCAGAGAAATAGAATAAGCCCAAACAAATTGAAATTTTTGCTGAAATTTTGATAAAAAACTGTGAACAGGTATTCTAATTGCTTTTAATGTTAGAATTAACAAACAATAGTACTCCATTTTTAAGCAGAAAAAACATAAAAAAAATGTTTAAGAAATAGTCAGGAGTTATCTACCCAATTTTAAACTAGCTACAGTCATAAATCATGACTTTGATCTAGTTTAATTTTGATGGATCCGTAAATGGAGCTCATCAGGATAGCAGTCTATAATACTACATGATCTTTAAAGTCCCTTCCAACCCAGGCCATTCTATAAATCTATGAGGTTGCTTTGTGAGAAAATGGCAAGGAAGTAAAAAGACTTCTGGAATTTTTCCAAATTAAAAAGTTACTTTTACTGTCAAATGCATCAAATTGATGAACCTGAAGCTGAAGGCTAGTATGTATTTGAACCCACAGTCTCCTGTTTACATAGAGTAGACAATTCTACACTTTGCAGCCCAAGATCTCTGTTTTATGGCATTGGGTCCTACTCACTTTCTCACTACATTCTATTTAATGTATTTATTTTAATGACAGAATTCACTTGCTAAGGAGGCAGTTCACATTTCCTCCATTTTTTTCTATATCCTTCTCAAGATTGACTTAGACACAGACTACTCTCTAAAAATAACTCTTCTCAAAATCCCAAAAGCCCAGACTTTTCACTGCAAAATACTGTTTACAAAATATTTCTGGCACTCTGAAAGAATTAGAGATGCTAATTTAAATTTTATGACACAGAAGCCAGAAGCAACATTAAAATTTTTAAGTCTAGAAGGGACATCCAAATGCCATCACAAATTCTGATCATATGCTGCTAGGACATCTAATCTTATAAGTGTAAGTATCTTTTGGCAAGGAGAAAATCCTTTGAGTAAACATCACAACCTTCTTTTCACATCTGGCATTTCCAATTGGAGGCTCACTTTTCAGCTCCCCTCACTTTCTGGCTTACTTTTACCTAAATTAGATGGAAAATGTAGATACATCTTTGTCTCATCACTGCCCAAGAGAAGACTGAGAACAAAAAACTGCCATACACAAAGATATGATCTCCAGTCTCTGATTGACCTACATCCAAATTTTTAACCAGACAGGAAAATTTCAATACTAGCTATATCTTAAGAGTTGCCTCTATGTCTTGGTTCACATAAGCACTTAAGCAAGTGCTTAAAACAAACCTTGTCTCTGAACAGATGTATTTCAGCATCTTTGTAAGATGTTCAGGCTTAAAAAGTAGCACACTTCTACACACACATCATTGCCTAGTCACCTAGCACAACAGATTTTCATTTCAACACACAAGTTAATATTTTTAATTAGATTAGACACATGCATATACCCAAGAAATCAGCAGGTAGGTGCATCTTGACCTGCCAACTTAGATACAGGTTTTGGCTGGGACATTTCCCTTGCTGCTCATACGTCACATAGCAAAAGCCAAGAGTACAACTCATGAGTCAGATAAAGGACCAGCTCCACAGTGCAACTGTTATTAAGCCATTTCTGTATTTCCTCCTGTTTAAAATGCTTCTTCAATGCCATTTAACTACTAGCACCCTAATATGAGAATTCACTTTATATTTTACTGCTGGTTTAAAATGAAAGGAGATCAAATTTACCCTCAGTTTTATTTTTTCCCCTAACCTCATCTAGAACACAGAAAGAAGTTTCATTCTGCAATATCCAAGATATTAACCAAAAATTTCCTTGACTATCCTGAACTCAATTCTTCCAAGATTTCAACTTGAAAAAAAAAATCTTTGTATTAACCACCTGTTAAGTGTAGGGATAAGAAGAATAATAAAAAGAACCAAACCTGGAGGATATCCACCACTATCCTCTGAACTCGTTCTTATGCTGGGCCCCCAGACACGGATGTAGTGCTCCAGGTGGGGTCTCACAAACTGGGCTAGAGAGCCACAGTGTCCTCCCCTGACCTGCTGCTCTTTGGTCCTTTCCTGAGGGACACCCCTCATCCCCAGCCTCCACCTGAACATGGAGAACTGACCACAGCTCCCTGGCTGTGTCCAGTTGGCCAATTCCTCATGGCCCTCATGCAGAGCCCACCCTCCAAAGCCCAGCCTCGGTACTGTGGGGCTCAGGGTGCCATGAGTCTCGGGGCCCTACAGGGGCTCTGGGCACATCAGACGTGTCAGAGACTGAAATGTTATGGGCAATGGCTTAAACATGGCCAGGAAGGAGTCCTGCCCATTATGACCAAACTGTATAAAGGGGCTGANCCCGTGAGGGGCAGCTGGGGAGGTGCCATAATCCGTCCAAGCCCCCAAAGCGCTCCCCAGACCCACTGCTGAGGCCTTGCAGCAGAGCACTGCTCGTGATGCAAAGGGATACAACAGAGCCAGAGGCTGCTGCAAGAGAATGGGACAAACTTGTCCCTGCCAGGGGAGGGACCTGGGCCTTCCACCCAGCCCAAATGTGTATCAATGCACTGAACTTGTGTGTGCAGGGAACCCTCAGCAGCAAGATCTAGTGGAGAGCATCCACAGGACTCCATGGGCATCCACAGAGTGGTGAGGTTACTACTTAATGTGTCTCTGTCACTCTCTTTCTCTGCCCCACCGCTTTGCTATTTCTTTCTCTCTCTTCTTGTCTTCTCTCTCTCTGTCTCTCTCTCTTTTCTTGTTAAATAAAACCCATAGTATTGACCTTGGCATGTGATCTCCTTTGTACCTTAATTCGGGCAGAGGTATCTTTCTTCTATAAATTTTCATAACCAGATCTTAACACCAATACTAAAATGCTCATAGTATTTATTTCAAGTATGGCAGGAATTAAGCATGTACAACTTTGATACGTTTGGTGAAACTTCTACAGTTAGTACTACTCTAATGCACTCCCTTCAACATAAAAAACCCACCTAAATGCAAGATGTTAACACATTTTAACCCAATACCTCATTCTGCTATGCTTTTCTCAAATTCTCCTGTCATAACATCACATGATCAAGAGGTGATTTTGTTTTGTTTCCCTTTTTAAATATCTATTTGCGGATTTATGATTGAAGAAAAGTACCAAAACTAAGTTCACATATTCCTGAACGCTCATTTCTTCACTTAGGGTCTTGCAAATGATCTGTTCAAACACCTAAAATTTTTTCTATTGAATTTCATAACTAGAGAATTTAGAACCTAAGACAATACAGACTTGCCTAGCTGTAAGCCATCAAGCAGAGCAACCAGCCCCCTGTTTGGTTTTGTCTAGCCAAGAAGAGTAAATATACACACAGTCACTCAGGATTTAAGAGGAATTGACAACTGAGAACCTTGTAAACATTGAACATAAATATTTGAGTTTGGATCTTTGAAACAAGATGTTCTCCAATCACACAGGATGCAGATGAGAAGCTATTACATAGCTACAGAAATGTGACATGGATATCTTCCCTAGCAATGTGGCAATTAAAAAAGATTTCCCCTTTCCTCAACACTTTTATGATCTTTGCACAATAAATAAAGATAGAATTATTCTATCCTTCTTTCAGGAGTAATACAAGAAAAACTTGCCTGTATTTAAATTCCATAAAAATCAATATATACTATGATTCCAGTTTATTTGTATAATTTTATAGAGTCTTTCCTGTGGAAAAATTACTTGGGGGATATTTTTCTTGTGGCTGGCCTCAGATTTATTTCAGAATAGTTCTTTACACATTCCAGCACCTGAAGCTGGAGTCACAAGGTGCTTCTTCAACTTCATAAAAGCCAAGTGCCTAGGGGTTTTGTTCAGCACCAGTAATACTAGACTTGCCAGGTGCTTAAGGGCCAAAAACATTTTCCAGGGTAGTCCAGAGACTTCATATCCAAATTCTTGTTTGATTTCTAGCATTTCCTGTTTAGGTATGCAAGCAAGTTCAAGGTCTCCAAAGGACAAAAGGATCCATATCCGAGCCAGACAACTTCACCAGATCTTTCCACATCTACATCAGTGCCCAGGTTGCCACGCCAGCTTTTTCTACTTAATTATTAAAGCCAGTCACATCTTACACTCCTGCAGACTGCTATAATGTCTTAACCCAAAGTAGGATCTTTCCTCTACTGAATGCTGCTGGAATTCCCTGTTGTCCCTTTAACATCCTCAGCTTCCAAAGAGTTCCTCCGACTCAGATTTCTAGAAAACTTTTATATTAAACTAAACATTGAAATGTGGAAATTAGAGAGATTTCATACTCAGTCCTACTGAAGAACTAACCACTTCTGAAATCTGTCACTAAGTCATTTAGGCACAAAATTAATTAATGTAATCTGACACTTAATATTGATCTGCATGGTTCATCTGAAATTTACTGACCTGAAATTTATGCTCACTATGAATAAATAACTTTTATCCTTTTATTTTCTATCCTTGAAGGGCTTGAGTGATTCCAACAGTTTTTGCTCACATCTAATGTCAAAATAGTGATTTACCAAACTCTGTAGGCTCTTTTGGTTTTTTTGTGTCCCTTCTGTTCTTTTGTGCTCCATACATGTAGAAACAATATCAAGAATTTCTATATAGTACAGATAAACCATCTCTTATTTTCTTCCTTAGTATACTCCCTCTCTATATATAAAACACTCATAATTTTTATTTACCTTTATAGCATATATATATATATGTACATATGTAGGATGAAATTTTAAACATTAGTTTGAAGTTATATATATTAGCTAATATTAATGTACTTATTATTGTACCATCAACTGTGTATTAAAAAAATTCTATACCTACAGTATACTCCATCCATAAATTTAGACCCTAATTTGTTACAACTCCCCTTCAGTACTAGTGCTCTGAAATTACACCAGTTCTGTAATTTTGCCAGCCTCCAACACATCTTTGTATTTTCATTTGGTGCCTGACTATTTAAGGAATATATGCAACTTAAAACATGTATTAAAACATCTTAAGGAAAAAACAAAAAAGCAAAACCAAAACAACCCACAACCATGTGCCTGCATCAGCTAGTTTTGTCCTCAGAATGATGAATTACGGTCTTCAAATTTCATGCTGAGTCAGAGAATATATTTTGACCTACTACAGTATTCTCTTTTTATGTCCTAGTACACTGAATTTTGTCAGCATTATTACTCTGTCAGGCAGATGATTATGTTTGTGTTTTAAGTGTAGGGGAAATGGCATATTAATAACTTGCTACTTAATTTTGATTCAATAGGTTCAAGTGGGGTGCACAAGGCTGCTGGAGAGTCATGGCTCCCAGCAAGCAAAGCAGGCTCATGGTTTACATGCAGGCACAGGCTCACCAAGGACTGAAGGACCTCAGAACCATCTTTCACAACACAATGCAGAAACAAACTGGAAGTACCAAAAAAACCCAAAAAAAAAGAATGCAAACAAAAATCTGGGTTCCACTTTGATCAAGAGTGTCAAAAGCACCAGACTTGGTCACCAAATTCTCCTCCCAGAAGGAATTACCTGGAACAGACATTATTATCTCTAATAATGCTGTAGTATGTACATCAGCTGAAAGCCATATTTGCTTTCAAATTCATTCCTTATTCACATTTCCACACAAATTGTGAAAGAAAGCTCATGTTTCCAAGGCCAAGTTTAATATGCACAGTACCATTAATCACAGTTTAGAAGAGACTTAAACAACTCCAGCTCTCAAACAGTCTAAGAGCTGCAGTCCAAGAGCTAATTGCAAACTGAAGGCCTGAACCCAAAATTCAGTCCTTCAACTAAAGTAATGATGGGAGGAAAAAAAAAATCAATGCACAAAAAATACCTACAGAAGTATTGGAACAAATGTTTCATATCATATGAAAATCTATTTAAATAAGAATAAAAATACAAGGTATGAACAAGATTTAAAAATATTCCCAGAAATGCTAATCAACTCTAGCATTTGCTCGTTCATTATTGGAGATATCAAAGTCTTTTGTAAGTTAAAGCGATTATTTTGAAGCAAATAGCAAAACATAACAGCTTTTAGGGTAAGAATTAATCTTATCTCCAAGACAATAAAAAGAACTGTGCCAGTTTGGACA
>VZRX01000428.1:14027-37105 GCA_013398075.1 Notiomystis cincta | reverse complement strand
ATTAATTATTATTTAAGTATTAATATATTTGGATTTAATTTAAAGATTGTAATTGATTCAAGAATATAATGCATTATTAATGCCTATTATTTAATGTCATTTATAATACCAAACATCTTGTTGGTATTTTTAAATAAGAAAATAGATGGGTAGATCATTATACACTGTGAAATTAGGGAAATGAAAGAGATGCATCTTCTCCCTGTTATCTCTGTTTCTCTTTCTTCCTTTATTGCATTTTGTTTCACAAGATATTGAAGATCTAATGAATATTCAAATATATGCAAGTCCTGTTGCAGCACCATACATCATACACACAAAACACATACACCTTACATATAATTCCATCCTACAATAATCTGTATTTACAGGACCTTGGTGTTTTTATCCATTAAAGATGAGTTTTTGTAGGATTTGCATTTCTAACTTGACCCAAGGAATTATCCAGATTCAAAATTACAGAACATCAGTTAGCAATCAAACCCAAGAAATGGAGCAACCTGTTAATTATCTTGACTCCATCTCCTCACCCATCCTACACCTGAAAAACAACCCTCCTTTCCCTTTCCTGGGCCCACTTGTAAAAGGCAGCAGGACATTCAGCTTCTCTTTCAACCTTGGTACAACTAATTGCTTGAAATTGCTTATTTTTTATATTTGGCACAATGTTACCTGAAGGAGCATCAAGCCTTCCTGCTCTGTGACAATGTAACATAAAGAACTGCTCTTTTGCTGGGGCCTCCATTTATATGAATTCCCAAAACAACCAAATCCTTTCAGCACAGCCCTGCAGGTGCTTGTTCCTCCTGATAATTTGTCAACTTTGTCTGTTCAGCAAATTTTATGGGGTAGGAAGTTTTTTGTACCTCTTATCAATCAAAATTGATTCTTGTAATACACATAATTCTGTTTGATTTTTTTTTACCCCCAGTGGAAATACAAGAAACTTTAACATTCAATTAGTTTCAAAACAGACTGTGAGTCCTGAATGAAACAATTCATATATTAAAGTATTTTGTAACATAATTGCAATACAAAAAAGCACTTTAATCATTCAGAAAACAAAAATAAGATGCTGTAGTGTATACTTAGTAAAAAACATTCTTGATATTTTAAAATTAATGAAATATTTTACAACTGTTATTTTAAGTCTTCTATTTGCTCACTTTGAATTTTTCTAGGTCAATTTTATCCCTCTATGTTGGTATTACTCACTACAATGTTATATTCTAGACCATATAAAATTTAAAAACTATTTGAATCGAGAAAAAAAAACCTATTTCTTTTTTAAGAAAAAACCCAAAATTATTTTTCATTTGAAACTGCACTTTCAGAATCATAGAAAAACACAACCCAAAAATGTTACCATCTTTGTTATAGTCTGGGTGACTAAGCCTGTGGTTAGGAGAGATTTCCCTTTCTTTCCATGTTGATTTTCTACCCATTAATTTGGTATCCCTTGAAAGATCACCTACGTATTTCTGTATCATAAAAATCAGTTCCTGGAGTCTTTGCTTCAGCCACCCACTGCACATTAAATGGATGGTGATATTGTATTTGTATGTGAATTATGCCTTTCTCAGAGGGGATGAAGTGCTCTCTGCAAGTGCCTCTCTCTATCAGCCATAAGGGAAGTAGCAAAGAAACTTTAACTAAATGCCTAATTTTCAGGTATCTAAAACTACATTTGGAAACCACCTTTGAATTACAGACTGTAAAGTGTAGGGAGTAGCCAAACCTAATCTGAAGTCCTGAGTAGTTGGGTTTTTTTTACTCCCTTCCCTCTGTGTTTCCATGGGTCCATCTCTCTTTCTCCTCTCCCTTGGCGTCTGTCTGCCTCGTGCTTTGGCTGAGATAAAACTCACCTGCCATTTATGCAGTGACATTACCCTGCTTCGAAAAGAGACCTTTTTTCTCTAAAACAACTTTCCTTTTATTTTTTTCACTACTCACATAATGTTCCAATTTTCAATCCTTGCAATGTCTCCAGTTTTGAGGTCATAACCTAGTTCAGCTCTGTTGTGACAACCATGAAGATTTGGGTGCCACAAAAACTAAGCAATAAACCCCAAATATTAGTTGTTTTGAATTTTCCCAAATTTTTCACTTTCTCTTCTAAACTCTGTTGCTTTTGAGTTGTGATCAGCTGAACATGTTTTAAAGTGCTTGGCTGCACAAGAACAAACCGACCCAGAAATAAAAATGCTTTGCTGATCCCAGGTCCGACAGGTGATGGTACTTATGAGGACAGCAGCCTTTCCTCATAAAAACATGTAGTACCTATTTCAAGGAAGATTTGTCAGTACTTCAGTAATGTTGGGATGAAATTCTACAGTTTCTTGTGAAGAATCATTGTCTTTAATGGTGTTTTATATATTTATATACATCACAGAAAAACTGAAGTCAGAAGGGACTTCTAGAGATCATTGGGTCCAACAACCTGTCTGATGCAGTGCCAAATCTGAAATTTGTTGTCTTGGGGCCCTGCTCCACTGGAATTGTGAAAATATCAATGAATTCTACAGCTTCTCATGGCTGCCTCTCCCAGTCCTTAGTCATGACTTACTAAGAAAACAATTCTTCCATTCTGTCGAACCAGAATTTCCTTTGTCACAATTTGCCTCAAGTCGTTTTGGTGTGAGTCTCTGCACCGTTCTGGTTCCTTCTTTTTTATAATCCTGCCCAAGTAGCAGCCAGCAGCAGTTAAATTACCATTTAGAGGTCTGTGAAGTCTTCACTGGCCAAACCCACCGAGCTGAGCCTCTCCTTTAATTCATGTTCCAGTCCCTTTAGTGGCCTTTGTCTGGACCAACTCGGGTTTGCTGATGTCTTTATTTTGTTGGAGACCCAGAACTGACCATAACAAACCTGAAACTGTTACCCGAGTTAGTCACCAGGTAAAAAGGCAGTAGCTGCAAAGCTCTGCATCTGGCTAAATAAAGCAAAATGCTGGTAAAGTTCTGCAAAGATGAAGAAGTAAAAGACAGAAATGCCCTTCATCCCCAGTGTTCTGCAAAGCAACAGAAGGGCACCAGGGAAATTCAAATTATGAAACAGTCTTGATGAAATATTAATAAAACCATACTATGGTCTTAATTGCTATAATTTAACACCCTGTATGGTATAAATATTTTAGAAACATGGTAAAATGGAACATTAAGAAGGGGTCAAGGGATAATAATATACATTAATCTTGATGGGTGGAGATGTATACCTCATACTTAATTTATGTTTATACTACTGTTCTGTATTCCTTTTGGAAGAGTAGAGTGTGGAATAAGCTTTATGTGTGCATCTTATATTGAGACATGCATGTTACATGTGTATGTGTAGATTATTGTAGGTATTTATAAAGTACAGGGCACTGGTGTGTAATATATAGATATATAGACATAGATAATATAGATATAAAAAGAAATTTTAAAACACCTTCACAACTGCATCTTCTCCTTTAGAAATCAGTCACGGATCCAGCACTCTACAAAAGCAAGAGGGTCAGGAAATATGCAAACCACTTTCTCACAAAATTATTTCCAAGGAAGTCATTATCTATACTGCCCTTGCAATAGCCACCTTTCTTTTGCAGTAGCAAATATTTCTTTTAAAGCTAGTTTCCATATATTTCCATGAAGGGGAAACTCTGGAAACAAACTTGTGCTATGGCCACAGTGTCAGGGAGGAGAAAGCATAGCTTTATTCACAGGTACTTTACAACCTGCCTGGGTAGTTCAGTGTCTGCCTGATAAACACAGCAGCCAGACAGAAGTTGGGAAACGTTTCACTGAGCTTTTAACTCTCCTATAGATTTTCACCCTTTAAGGATGCTATTGTGCTAATTTTTTCCGAAAATAGCATGCAGAAATTGCTTGAAATTGCTGGCACTCTAATAGTGACCTGTGCCCATGTATGCATAAAGCAGATAGGCATTTCATTTACATTTCTCGAAAATTGTGTGCAGTAATGATTCCTATGTGTTAAATTGCATAATCCATACAAGTCTGACAGTCTTATAAAGGCTGTGGGCCAATGTCCTCTTTTGAATGTATCAGTGCCAATGAAAGAGGTTATCATACCCTTGAGAGAGGTTACTGCTGTCATGCAGCTGCTGGTGGAACTGCTCCTGTGGTCACTCTCTAAACCATGTCAGTCAAAATTTACCAGGTAGGCTCAATTAGTTTAAATACAAGATTNCATGCAGCTGCTGGTGGAACTGCTCCTGTGGTCACTCTCTAAACCATGTCAGTCAAAATTTACCAGGTAGGCTCAATTAGTTTAAATACAAGATTTTTTTTGCAAATGATGCACATTTGGAAAACACAAAGGATAAGGAGCTACTCACAAGAGGATGTAGCTGGCATTTTGATGGACAGTGGAACACTTTTACCAGCAGGGCAGACTCCTGATTCCCAGCATTGGTCCACAGCCTCTCACTGTCAATTCACCTGTCTTCTATGGTTCAAATATTTTTGCAGTTGCTTATGATTTCTTTTTAAAAATGCAGCATGACAAAATGGTTTTCTTTTGGGATGTAGGATTCTCACACAAAGCACACCGAGATCTGGGACACAGAACAGCATTTTGCCCAATGAGAGGTTTATAATCGGATTTATGACCTGCTCAGATGGAACTGGCACCATGGGGAGTGGCACAGCTCAGGTAGCCTTTTCCACACATTGAAGGGATGTCCTAAAAAGTGTTTCCATAACGTTGTCAGAGGAGGGATGGTGCCAGCAGAAACTCATTGCAATGGGCACTGGGTTAAACCTACCACAAAGGAGACACCTCTCCATCACAACATTTACAGAAAGGGAAAGATTTGCCTTTGCTTCCAGCACTTCTGGGAGAGCTGATCAGTGTCCTCTACTGCCATTTCTCCTTATTTTAAACCTGCCAGTAAGTCTCTTCTACCCCTAACAGTGAAATGGTGAAAGTGCTGCAGCTTTTAAAGGATTTATAAGGCTTAGCAGAACACATCACTTCCCATGCCAAAAAATAAGAGAAAGAATGTTGTGTGGATGGATGCAGCTTTGGCATTCTGCTGTTCTCTTGCCTAATATTGCTTGTTATCTCTGCCTCTCTGTAGCCAATTACTGTCTCCACTCATTTGGTAGATATAAGCTCTTCTGCACAGGAGCCACCTTTTAGAAGCATGTTTGCACAGTGCCTTGGCACTGTGATTCTGGCCATGAAAAGCATTTGTAGGTGAGGTTGCAATAATCATAATATTTTGAGTACTGCAAAGTAGCCATCCTTCACACAGTCAGATCTTTCCTGTTATATCCTTCTCCTCATTCCCATCAAAAGTGCATACCTGCAGACACAGGCACATTCAAATCCTGTAAATACTTTAAGGACACAGTTATCTTTGTAGGCAAACATTTATCTTCCTTATTTTGCACTTCAACCATCCAAGGATAAATATAATGGTTTTTATTACATGATTAAAGTTTACATTCTTCAGAAAATATTTGGCCTGTATTTCTAAAATATAAGGGTTCTTCCATTCTTGCTGATTTTCAAGAATTTCTTTTAAAGGTAGTCAAGTGACCTCCAGAATTTTCATGAAAGCAGAATTATAAAAAACTGTTGTGAGAAACAATGGGCAGGTTAATATCATCCCTATTCACTCTCATCTGAAAGCTTTATTGTGACTCTTGTTACTAGTGGCATCCTTGGTAATAAATATTTTCATTTTATTCTGAGGCACAGCAAATAGATTTTGTTAGTGAATGACCTTGTGCATTAGCTGTGCTATTCATGATTTAGTGAGCCAGTCAGTTGAAATATTGCTAATGTTTTTGCAGCTCAGTCTTGTTACATTTGTGCCACGAGGATGACATTAAGTGTAGTCGTAGATGAATAACAAATAACGTGTCTCGAAGTTGTGTTTTGGATCATTAAAGAAATGAACCTACAGGGTGCTGTTTTATTAACTGAGGAAATGACTGGGAAAAAAATGACAGTTCTTGAATGTGTATTTATTAAAAATAACATTTGGCATGCTGAGAATTAGTGGTAGTGTCCATTAAATTTTTCATAAACCAGTGCAAATACACCACAGCGTCCATCCAAAGATTTTGACAGATTTTAAATAAGTGTAAGAATAATTCATACATTTCTTACTGTTTCAGGCTACGACTCAAAATGGTGCAAGTGGGAGAATGGGAGCATAACAAAGATGAGGATAAATAATTAGATGCTAATATGGGTATTTTAAAATATTACGTATTATAATATGAAAGAGGGTCAGTGTACTTTCCAGGGATACCCTAGGGAGGAGTGGATTGCTTCTTCAAAAATGCATCAACTATTCTTGGAATTCTTTTCCTGAGTCTGTCCATTTCTTTTGTGTTAAAAAATAATGGAAACTCTAGAAAAAGTAGCTTGTAGCTTGTAGAGAGATGGTTTAGTCCTTTCTCTCGCCTCAGTAACACATCATCAATTCTAACAAAACCACAGAGGGTCAGCTAAGTTCCAGATAACAGTTTCCTGAATTTCTGGAAAGCCACAGCTGTAAGTAACAATCTCTGGGTGTTTCAGTGGTTCTTTCTGCTTATTTAAAAATAATAAAACTCAATAAGAAGATGCAATGGATATCCTGAAAGATCAAAATGTGTTATATGGAAGGAGAGACTATTCAAATAGAAGGAAAAAGCAGATAGAAAACTACAATATTAGCTAATCTTGAAAAACTGAGTTACTGCTATTATGTGTTTGATTTTTTTGGTAGTATTTTCAGCCCAAGAAAATTAAAGCAATCTGTTGAATTCTTGACTATAAATAAAACAAGGCAGAAAACCTGTTCTTTTATACTGTTACTCCAAAAGCTTGTCTATTTAAAAGGAAAGAAGCTGTAGCCTTAAGCTTATTTGCTTTTCACAGTGTGGTGAAGGTGAGGAGGCCAACATTTCTCAGCACCAGAAGGGCTGAGAAAGGTCCAGGTGGTCTTTCTTGCCCACCCATCCCCTGGGACCACGAATCATGCTTTCTGATTTTCACATGTTAAAGTTGGACATATGATGGTGAACTTTGATGTTAAGCTAAGGGGGACTTTAAAAAAGACAATTAATAGTTGATCTAGACATGAGCAATCCTCCCAGAAATAACTGCAGAGCAGCTCTGCACAGGTAGTCACAGCCCTCTGGTCTACCTGAACCTGCTCTGCTCCAGTTTCAGCTCAACATCCTGCAGGTTTTTTCATCTCAATTTTCTGTTCAGAGCTGAAACTTGTCAAGGAATACTTATGCGAACAAATTCTGATGTGAAAAGTGGAATGACACTTCTTTTTTTCATTTTCTGCTAGCACTGGCTGAATTGGTACAACTTTTGCTATAAATAATGGATAAGTGTTTTAAGTATGCAAGCAAGTTGTTACACATACACGCACTGCACTCTCTCAAGTAATGTGCAGCATTGAATTGTCACTGTTAAAATGGTCAGTGGTGTTAAAAATTGTCACTGTTAAGCATTCATTGAAATAGATTTTGTGTTTCTAAGGCATATACAGCATATAACAACATACACACACACATATATACATACATACAACATATAACAAAATATACATATCCAGAACATGGTTATTTTTGTTATTCCTCAAAACCCTTCTTTTGATGGACACCAATCTGCTTATGTTACTTGAGAGAATATTTTTAATAATGGGTTCCTGAAGCTCTGCCCAAAAAAAATATTTAGGTTAGATAAAGGTTTTTCATTTCTACAGTTCTGGTTCATATAAACTGGTTTTGTTGATACTTCAGAAACAGAATCATCCTCACACCACACCTTGAAAATCCCTCTCTGTAGCCATGGCATTGTGTATTGAAAAGTTTTACTGCTGAAGTGTTTTGGAGTTTTTGTACATGTGTTTCTTACAAGAAATGCCTGTGGAAAAAAAAATAGGGTTGGTTGATGCAGCAGACCTTTCCAGGCATATATTTACATATATATCATAAATAAACTATACCGATCTCAGGATAGGATAAGTAAATCTCTGGTGATATGTGTTTACTTCTCTTGACAAGGCAGGGAATTTGACTGATTTCTTAGTTGAGACAGCAAAGTTTGTAGAGATGGATCCCACCATGAAGCAGAAAAGCTCCAGAGAAATAAAAAAATGCCATTTCATATATCCCAAACTCGTTTACTGCAATTTAAATATGGGATTTTAGAACAGCAGTGTGCTCATTTTAAAGGAAAGTTGAAGGAGGACTTACAACTGAGCAGCTATTTATTAAATAATTGGAAATAAGTCAATACAAGCAGTCATGCAGAAAGAATGTGTTTAACATACGTCTCTACTAATCTATGCAAGGACATAGGTACCTGAGGTCCTGCTGTATAAAGTCATTGCTGCTCTATCCTTGAATGTTACCTGGGCATGGGTATAAGAGGTAGATGGTTTAGAGTGGAAAAAAGTGACATTGTTTCAGTGAATAAGTTTTAAAAATATACAGCTCTTGACAGCTATTCAAGTATGGCCCAATTTCCCTCTTAGGGAAACATGCAGTGTTGCTGTTTCCCTGACAAAGGGATTTTGTGTGCATTTTTTAAACAGAACGAAAGACAAATAGAGATGGAAAATTCCTTGATTTTGAGCATGGAGATTTAGCTGCCTTGTACCAAAATCTGTGAGAACACAAAGGTGCACAGGGAGTGGTGAGCATGGTCTGAATTTCCATCTGCTGGTTTCATTGGCTAGAGCAGGTTGTAAAGGATGTGTGCTCTCAAAATTGCTGGAGATGCAAACAATATTTTAAATTACTCCAGGCAGCAAGGTACTGCATCTGAACAGATTGAAAGCTGAAATGTTGGTATCAGAAATTAAATTAATGCACATGAGATTGAAACAATATCTAATTAAAATCATTTGAAAAATGACTTGAAAATTGAATGTGACATAGTATTTAGCAGGCTGTTTCTAGCACAGTGATGCAGCTTTGACTTTTCTGCAACCATTTCCATTCCAGGCCTGGCTGCCAGTTAAATAGGAATTACACATGAAGCAGCAATCTCGTGCCATCACCCTGTAAAGATTGGAGGACAAAATACCTTCTGCCTGCAGCTTGTGTACTTATTCCTCACTAATTGCATTGTAAAACTCAGTACAGGCAGCCTCCTTCTCACTTTATCTGGCCACTTGGGTTGGTCATTTTGGTTCTGAGCTGCTGCATTTTGAATATTCCACGTTGTGTTTTCAACTTGCTGTGTATATGCGTGGCACAGTGCGTGGCCTTGCCAAAGGCAAAGGCACCTTCTCTGAACCATGCTGTGAAGAAGCTTTCCAAATATCCAAGGGTTCCTTGTAGGGGAGGAGAAAGAAAAGTCTAACTTGATGTAAATAAATGTTAACGTCTGCTTGTCTTAGAGTTACTTGTTAAAAAGTTAAAGCTGTAATAAGCACCATCTCTCTGGAGTTCCCTTCCTCCTTTTCTCTTTCCTTTTCTCAGAGAGGAAAATAAATTAAATTCTTCTAAATGTGGCTCTTTGAGAGGAGCTTTGCAATGAGCTGATGGGAAGAAAACAGTGGTTGTAGAATTCATCTGGCAGCCTCCAGTAAATCTGAATTAGTTGCCCTCAATTTATTGACTGGAGGTCCAGTCAATATTGTTAGCAAGTCTAGAGTATGAATATGGCTCATTCCAAAATGGGCAGGTAATAGAGGTCAGGGGAATCATAGGCCTGTAAGTACTTTTTTCCTACATTTAATTAAATACAACACACGCTCAAAGTCAGCTACACACCAAAACTCAAGGTTTCCTTGTGAGTGTCACCATCTTCCCAGGAACCCTTTTCATATTTAGGGGTGGATTTCCTTCGGGGCAGGTAAATCCTGCAGCAGGATGGGAGACACCCTGGGGAGGCCCCTTTCCCTGGCTCCCTCTCCGTGTCTCGTGCCAGTGTGTGCCCCAGGAGTGAGCTGGGGGTGCAGCTGTGCTTGGCAGCCTGCCTGCCAGCAAACCTCCTCCCAGCAGTGCTGTAGGAGGCTGAGCTCTGCTCAGAGCCCTCCACAGCTCGCTTCGTGCGGTAACTGATGGGCCCCGAGGTTAAACCTGCCGAGCCCACACACTCCGGTTCCTGGCTGTGCCACTGACAGATAACTCTGCTAAAGGAAATAAACGTCTGCCCTCAGAAAACACATCAGACCTCCCTCAGGTTAGTGAAGACTGAGCAGTGACAATCCCTGCCCTTAAACACTCGGTAACACCCTCATCATGCTCTCTAATAGAGCAAAGCCATTAAGTTGTCCCCATTGTAATTTAGATCACAGAAGAGACTTCCACAGATTCTTTCAGGTTAAAATAACTGGTATACAGAGAGTAGGCAAAATTATTCCACTGTAGCTACGTGCTTAATTATATGGAATACTGCATAAATTGTCAAGTGCAAAGAATTATTCTGATAAATTAAAATACTAATTAAATAGGCTATTGCAGAATTTTGAGAACATTATAGGGCTCCGCTTCTTCAGGTAATTTGCATATCCTTCATCTAGTGAATTTAATTTAAAGGCCTCCCTTTTTGTGTGTTTGGAAGCCGTTTTTGTTTCAATGGAAGATTAAAAAATGGATTTATATGTTGCTAACTGGTTTGAGGGGGATTTTGTTAGGGTATTTTTTTTCTTTTTCTTTTCTTTTTTATTTTATTTTGAATAGCTATTCTTATTATGCCTCTTTGCTGATGAGTTTGTCAGTTCTCCATTAGTGTAATAGGGCTTTAAACTGTGACCATAAAAAAATAACTTTGATGAAATGTGCAATATACCATGTTACCCAGAACTGTAATTTCCACTTTCATAAAATTTGCAACAGAAACATCAGCTGCTGTATAGTTGTATTTGAGTAAAAGCTAGCAGGTAGTACAATAAAATACTTTCAAAAATTTGGGCAAATTTTCAGAGAATTAGTAGCTCATTCTTAATATCTGAATATATTTTCCCACCACTTCTTCCATCTATCTATATTAACTGTGTCTTATTGTTTTAGACTCTCCATTATAGTTCTGCATAGAAAAGGTTAAGTGGTTGTATTCACCATTCCACAGCTTGAAGCAGCTGCTTGATGTGTAGTTGCTGCTTCAGCTTCAGCACCATTTTTGACAGAATTTTTTGACCTTCCTGGGCAGCTCGTGGAGTTCAAGGTGAGCTAAAACACTCTCCTGCACAGGGCTGGAGTGAGCTCGCCAGAGACTGTCGAGTGTCTCTCTCCACAGCCTGACAGTGCCTGGGCTTGGCCATTTTCCGGCTATGATTTAATCAATAACACCTCGTGCCTTCATGCCTCCTAATTTTGGCAGGGTTTGGGTTAGCATGGCTGTCAGACCTGTCCTTTGTGTTTTAGCCAATATCAAGGGGGGAAGCAGGGGTATTAAATAAATCTTTTTTGTTGTTGTTTTTTAATATCAAAGCTTCAATAATTAATGTCTGCAGGAAACATATGAAAAGGAGGTCAAATCTGCAATAGTAATTATAAAATTCAGCGATTCAGCAGACCCAATATTTTCTATTAACTGTTCATGTGGTAAGAAATTACACAGTGGGATTTAAGCTTTGTTGTTTACTTATAGCCATTTATTTTGCAGCCACTCTGCTGTGCAGTTTTCTGTATCCTAAGCTGCCAAAGAATCATTTGTTGGACCATTCAGTTTCTTTGAAGGAGGCTGTGGAATTTTCTCATTTTACAAATCATCTACATTTTTTCACTTGGTAGAAATTTGCCTTTAATGTGTTTGCTGGGTGTGAGGTGGTCAGTGTGGTATCATGATATATCTTTGCCAAGATTTACTCTTTCTTTTTGGAAATTCATACTGCATGAGATATACAGCACTGCAAAACATGGTGGCAAATCTCATTTTTCAGTCATCTTGCCTTCACATGGTCCCTTTGGCTCTGGGTGGAATAAATATGCTTGTGAATGTGTAAAGCATGGCACAGGTGTTAGGTATGTGAGCATTGCATGCAGGTTTTAGGTTGTCATTCAGCAGAACATGCATTGAAGCTTTTTTAGGTTGGGACTCCCTGTTCCTCTCTGCTTAATCAGCATATTAAAAAGATGCAAAAATAACAGTGTCTGGGTCTAAAAGGTATACAGAGCTTTCTTCTTTGTTTAAATTGAGGGCAATATTCACCCCTTGCTGAAGGCAGTCAGAAAAGTTTTCCTGTATTAGAATTGCTAGAGGTCTTTGCACGTAAAAACTCTTACAAAAATCTTTCCATAAGCGGTGAGATGGAGCCTAATGATCCAACTTACCTCAGGAATAAATGTGAGTCATTTGTGTTGCACTTTGGACAAACTCAATAAAGTGTCAGTTCACAATAATCTTGTTTCAAGAAATGTCTGCTGCAATCTGAGCTGTCTTGAATGTTTCAAATGGCAACAATTAAAGACCATTTTTCACAAATGAAAAAAAAACAGTCGATTCCCTTAAGTATTTTCATGTAAATTTACAGTGTGCAGTATGTCCTAGCATTTCTCGACCCTTCTGATTGGAAGGTTTGCTTTAGGCAACTAAAATTGAGAGGCTTCATGGATCACATTTGGTTGATGACCAGAGAGGTGGGTGCCTGCAGATCAGTGTAAGGTGTGTGGGATGACTCACCATAATAAATGTGCCTCCCTTTCCAAAGGCAGCAGAGAGAGCCCAGATGACTCACTTGGATTGCAGTCAACAGGCAGCTGAGGGAAGGAGAGGTTAACAAGGCTGCAAGGCTCCATTGCTACTCGGACATAAATCAAGCCAGGTGCCTGTGTTTTGGCTGAGTCCAGCTGACACAGTTTGCATCGGCAAGGTTAAAATCTTCCCATCCAGAAAGGGATGGCATTACCCATACACCCAGCTAGGAGTAATCTCACCCTTGTGCTGTTCTCAGAATCATGACAGAGCACTGTTTTATTGAGGCTGCTAACACTCACAGGCCAAAATCATATCAGACTGTAGGTTTAAGAGCATGGGCAGCTGTACAACTGTGCTGCTCAAGCTCATGCCCTGAGCATGTTTGGGTTGCAAGTACAATTGTAGTCTTAGTGATTACTACCTTTATTTAACTGATTTATGCTGGATTGCTTTATTTTAGTTTTTAAGGTTTTTAGTGATATAGATGCTGATAAAAAAAAACTAAATTAAAAAAAAAAATTGCGCATTGCATCCTGGTGTTGTCAAATAAGCTCTTTGTTTTACCTGTGAGGTAAGAGTCTGTATCTGTTGTGAAAAGTCCTACACAGTGACAGTGCTGTGTTAATTCTGCTCTTCAGTGCAAGGAGGTAGGAAGTATCCACAGAAGAGAACTTTCCAAACATATTGTGTATCTGTGTTAAATGTGTGTAATACTGTGTAAAATGGAATTAGCTCGGCTTTCTTTTTCACATAATAATGAGCAATTAATAGCATAAATATGCATTTGAAAAACTGACTAGCAGAGTTGCTCTCAGGCAAAGATATTGCATAGATGGAATAGGTAGGAACTGTCATGAATATATTGATGAAGGAAACAAGCTTGGTGGCAAATGCTGTAAAATCATACATATTCCAGCTTTTCTCAATCTTAATTTTTCCTTACAGCCATAAACAAAGAGAAGCTTGAAAAAACAACTGGACTGAAAATTCTGCAGACTGGTGTGGGGGAGGTAAGTGGCTTTCAGGCATTTTACATTCTCAAAAATATTTTAATTGTTGGGTTTTTTTAAGAAATTCTGGAGCTCATGAACGTTTGTGAGCTACCAGTCTGATAGTGCTAAGGGCCTTTTTATGATACAGTTGCATCTGTCAAAATACAATCTGCTGCACAAATAGCAGTGTATCCCACAGAGCAAAAAAAATACCATCCTTATGAGAAAAGTGCAGACAGCTTTACGAAATGTATTTTTTTGCTTTGTTGTATCATAGGAAAAAAATCCCCTAAAATGAACACAGTGACTAAAGTTGTCATATTATTCCCCTTGGTCTTGATGGAGTGCTATCTCATCTAGATCAGTAGAAGTTTAAATTTGGGGTAAAGACTCTTTAGATATTAGAGAGAATCTGACAGTGAATGTCTCGCTTATTTTGGATGTAACTTGAAACATAAATAAAACATGTGTCTGTTATTACAGTGATATCACTAAGCAAAAACTCCACTAAGCAGTTCGTCATTTATTAATAAACATGATGCTATCTGCTAAGAACCTTGTATGAACTACAGTTGATTGCTAATTCTCGTGCTAATTTTGTGTACACAGTTATCTCTTTTTTTTTCTTCTTCATTTAAGTAATTTTGCTAGTGGTGAATGCTCACAGGGCTAGGTAAATGCTTTTTTCTCATGACTGCATTATTCTCAGTATTAAAAATAATTACTAACTTCTACTACACTGAAGGAATAGATTGTTTTCTTTCTTTACTGATTTTGGGGTTTATATTTCTGATTTTTATCAGTTCATGCCTAAGAACTTCACTTGACAAGATTTGTGAGGTTCATTGTGCAACTTCATTCACATTTTTGAAAGACTTGGTCCTGAAGAGATAATAACACTGAGACCTGCTGTGATGCTCAGGGCCAAAGCTGAACAAATTAGAACTTGGAAACAAAGATAGCTGAAAACCATAATCTCTCCTTAACTGATTTAGCCAGGAATGTTTCCTGTGGTGCATAACCTCAGAAACTGGGAAGTGCATCCTGGGGCATGACTGTGCACCTTAGGCTGTGTCCTGACTTCAGGCCAGACTGAAGTTTGTGGTGGTGCTGTCTGCAGCCCCTGGTTCCTGTTAAATAACAGCAGAACCAGGATTGGGGTACAGGCTGTGGAAGCCACACTCAGTATCATTTTACCCAGTGGGACTCATCCATTCTAATGAAATATCTCCATGTATTTTGTCCAATTCCAGTCATTGAATGAATTCCAGTCTGCTTCAAAGCTAGCTGGAGAATAAAAGGCCACTTCAGATGCTTACTCTTAAATAAATTTTTGTATTACATGTGGTCAATGGAGAAGGAATTCCCTTTTGGATAGTTGGAATGCAGGAAGTTTTCACCTGCTAAGTGTATCATTAATCCCCATTGTAGTAGTAGGGTTGCTGTAACCATGGTAGTCTAAGGCTGTGCTGGAACTATAACCTCAAGGACTTCCTAGATTCTGAGACCAGGTAACAGAGCAGGAAAATTTGAAGAGTTCTTAGGCCAGAGACCTCACCAGTCTGATTCTTGTGTTTGGTTTAGGAAAAGGCACTGTAGAATTCACCTTCCACATATTTAGGCTATCATAACTTTTTATAAAAAACTACTGATACTACTTGGATTAATGAAGACTGACAGAAGTTTGTGCTTCACACTCTGTATTATTAGAAGGCAAAAAATGAGAACTGGTTAACCCAAGGGAAGCAGGCATTTCAGCCTAAATATATTCCAGATTATATCTGAAAGGGGATGATCAGCAGAGAAAGAACCAAGTGTTTTGGACCAAGTAAGGTGATGGAAGACCATTTATTTGCTATTTAAGTATTTTGTTGGACGTGAATTCTCCCAGCTGTGTACATTCCCCTTTCTAAGTCTTATCAGATATGATTGTGTACATGATGAATACATTTCTGTGGTCTCACATGCACAAAAAATAAAGAAGTGCTGTAACCAAGCTCTTTCTCTTTCAGGCTATTTCAGGTTAAATTTAACTATGGTAATCCAGTTTTGCAGTTTGTGTTTTATTCACTCTGGTGAATCATTATTATTGAAATAATAGAAAGCATGTATTTAAAGATAATGAAGGACCTTCTTGTTGAATAAGGATTCCTTTTACTTCAGACTGGAATTAGGAGTGGAATTATGTGTAATGGTAACAGTAAATCAAAGTCAAGATGCTCAAATCAGAAGTACTTAGAAAAAACTTTAGTAGAGAATGAGAAATGGCCTTTTTGTTTGGACAGCAGGTGAGATGCATGGCAAAGTTAATGGATATATAATCTTCACTTGCAGGCCTGTAAAATAAAAAGGATTGATTTTGCAAGGCAATTTTCATATCTGAAATACCTCAAGAGAAATATAGCCTAGATGCCAGTGGCAAATGGAGCTGCTGTCTAAACAAATGCAGGAACTCTCTTAAGCTCAGCAATAATTCATGTGTGGCTCTGGACAGTGGAATCTGTTTTAGGTGTCGATCTATGATAACAGGATTTTGTCTCAGTAAGGAATGTGTGGACAACCAGTGACTTCCCAGGCCTTGGGTGTGCTAGAAGGAAACTGTCTCTTTCTCTGTGGAGATGAGAAATGCTTCTCAGAGCTCCTCAATCTCTCGCTTTCTTTCCCCTATCTCAAGAAAAACATTTCAAAAGCAACAACAGATTATAAAATTCACACCAAGCTTACTGAGCCATTCAGTCAAGTCTGGGGAAGCCTGATGAATTGCTTTTATGTCACTGCATAAACATGTGCTATAAAGTCATTAACAACATGGGTCTGGAGTCTACCACAGCTGCAGTGCAGTTCATCTTTATCTCATGTAAAAGATTTCCACAGCTTGGGATTCTTTTGGCTGGGCCTGAGGTTAGCTGCCTTCTGTCAGCCTAGGGTAGGCTCTGCTTTAGCAGCGTTAAAAATGAGTTCCTAAGCTGCAACTTCAGAAGCTGCTCATGTTTCAAGATGTTGGCTTAAAAGTTCTGTACACTCTTGGGAGGGTGTGGATGATAGAATGCAAAGCACTGTCTGGGCTGTGGGCAAGCAGAACTTCTTTCAGGCCATTACAGAACAGACTTTACTGGTGTTTCCACAGCACATCCACCTCAACATTGAACATTTGCAACAGAACATTCAATAGTACAGGCAGCCAGAGAGTTAGATTGGAGCTTGATATGGTGTGTATTACTCTTAAAACGAGAATTATTCGACACTTATCCTCTGCAAGAAGGCTGTTGTACCAGAAAACCAGAATAACTCTGCTGTAGAGAAAACCAGTGCTGAGGTTGTAATCTTGAGGATCTGTGCATTGCTGTAGTACTGGATATCTCTGGAATTATATTTCCCAAGATGTTTCTTTTTTACTTGCAGTTTTCAGCACCTATAACAGGAGCTGGAAAAACCAAAAGCTAAAAAACCTGTAGAACTCCTCTGCAGTATCCATGCGAGATTTGGTGGTCTCATTGTCATGCGTGTTTGTGCCCCACAAATCCATCACATGCATTTCACACCTTCTTGTTTATTCAGATACAATGAAGCTTTGAGGTATTTTCTTTTGATCTCCTACACATGAAATAAATCTCTGAAGTCCTGAGGTCATCCTCAGCTGTTCAAGGACTTCCTATAGCAGAGTGCCTATGAGGGTATGAATGCAGTGTCATGTCATTTAGGTGTCTGTTTGCATAATGCCCTGAAAGACTCAGTACTGGTAAAAAAACCTGAAGAGCTAAATAGCATTTAAGCAGGACCCATAACTCTGCTCTCCTCTGTCCCAACTTGATGGGAATCACTACTTGAGTTGAACTTGTTGCTTTGCATGGCTGAGCACTCCTGCAAGATCCTGGGGACAGCATTTTGTCTCATGCAGAGGCAAAGCCTCCTCAGCATCAGCACAGCTCCACCTGACTCCTCCTGAGTTCAGGGTTCAGCAGGGGCAGCAGCCCCAGTCCCACACACATTAGTGCAACTGGACTTGTCCCCAGGAGCTTCTCTCCAGCCCAAGGGAGCCCAGCAGACACCGTGAGCCACAGCCCTGCACGGGACTCACTGTGTCAGCTGTCCCTTCAGCATCCTTTAGGAACTTAACTACTTCTATCTCTTCACATCAGCACTGTGGAATTATTATAGGAGCACAGTGTTTTTAGGTTCAATTCCATGCTGAGGTTGGCTGTGACCAGAATTACTGTGACATGGATAAATGTTTATTCAGCTTTTGGCTGAAATTTGTTTTCAGCCACAGTTTCAGAATAACAAGTCAGGCTCTCCAGTGGCTCAAGAAAGTGTAATCAGGTTTTGGAGTATAAGAGTCTGTGATTTGAATAATTGATGAATAAGGGCTGAAACAAACCAAGGGAATGACACTGTTCCTGTCTTGAACTGAAAAAACAGCACCCACTTCAGAATAAGTTATATTAAATTAACTCTTTCAATTTTCCAGTAGGAATGCACAGAAGAAACTCATCATTAGAATCATAACTTCATTTGTAGGATTTGAATCATGGCTCTCATATGGCAGACATAAAAATTAGAAGAGTTTTCTAAAGCAAATAGAAATAACCCAAAATATATGCAAAATGAACATTTCACCATACCTCTAGATGTTCTAAAATAGAGCAGTGATATTTTGACATGTTTCAGGATATTCTCATTTATAGATATTTTGATAGGTGCAGAATTATGTTGATGTTGCATAAAGTGATGTTACTACAATAAAGAAATCTGCGTTTAAAAATTCTGGTGAAGCTAGAGGACATGATAAGACAGATTTTCTGTGCAAGCTTCTGAGGCAGGAGTCAGGTTTCTAACTTACTACTTTCTTTATTGTTGCCAGATTTTATCACTTATGTCTATATATCCAGGTTTTACCTAGAATGCCATTGGATTGGGAATACATAAAACATTGGAGTGCAGAACTTGACCAGTATTTTCAATTGTTGAAGAATTATTGTTCTGATCTTGACTACTAGCTAAAATGCTGAGTGCTGGCTTTTGGCTTGTAAAGACCAAATTAGCCTGGGATCTCCTTCAGCTGTCTCTGCTAAAGTGACATCTTGGCAAACCAAATTCTGGTCCAGAGCAGGTATTGCCCAGGGATGCCCAGGATTGGAAGGGGTGCTGTACCCCTGAAAGATCATTTAGGTGAGGTAGGTCTGAGACTGACCATGGTGTAGGAACAGCATGTACAAATACTCAAGTTTTAGCCCAAGACACAGCTAAATTTTTCAACTTCCACTGAACCCAACCCTTCTTTTAGCAGCTCTAATGAGACTGAAGCCAGGCACAGGCACCAGTGAGGGCAGGCAGACACCTCTGCCCTGCAGAGTGAGCGTTTTGGGGACACCAGGGAGGGCTTTTCCCCTGTGCCTGCATTCAGCATTTTTTCTTACAAACCCCATGGCTTAGACATCAACAAGTTTATTTTTTTCCCGTCTGCAAGATCTGGGGTTGGAGTTCCCACCGACAGCTCTCACTGTTGGCTTTTGCTGATGGCTGTGGCTGAGTTGATAAGCAGCCAAAGAGAGACTTCCAGGAGGGGCAGTGTTTGGAGCCACATGTGCTGTTGTGGGCAAGGCAGGGAGCAGCTCACAGAGGGGTTCTTTGCCTTAAGGCATGCAACTTTAGTCCATATATAGAAATAAGAGCAATAACATTAAATAAAAACCTTTTAGGAGTACAATCTTAGAAATATTCTTGGTGAAGGCATAATGAAAAACCCTTACCTTATCCCCCCCACACAAATTACAGATTCTAAAGCTATGTAACTCTTAAAAATTAATAGATTATATTTTATATAGAATTCTGCTAGTAATATACTACTTATGTGAAATTCTACTGCAAGCAAATAGTATCTCACTATTACAGTTTGTAAGTACACATGAATAGTAAATTTATGCTAATCAAAAGTTAGTCATACTGTAGCATTTAGAAGTAACACTTTAAGAAATTTGAGGACTAATGCTAAACAGAACATTAAATTTCTCCAAAGAGAATGATGAAGATCTATGGCTCATTTATTTAAGACCTTGTATGCTGTTGAAAAATGTATACTAGCTAATATTTAGAGATAATGTTAATGCTATTTATTAACTATTCATTACAGTACATAGCCCACTAGAGGGCTGCTTTTCAAATAAATTGCATCCAGAGCGTTAATAAAAGTGTTAAATGTTTAAAAACAAAAAACATGCAGCACAAATATGTGTATCATTTTACCACATTATTTTGTCAGCTCTCTTCTGCTTCTGCATGCTATATACAGAGCATACTAAAACAATATAAGCCATGGCCCCAAATCTACAAACATTTAGAATATGCTGAGCTTTAAGAATATAGTTAGAGGTTCCTTTTAATCTGCTGCTAAGTTTAGAGTTAAAGAGATGCCTGGATGCTCCTGAGACTGTCTTCTGTCACATATCACACCGTCTCTGGTTGTGGAGGGGCAAAGTTCCAATGTTTATCCCCTGTATTTGATTTGAATATTGCATAGCAGAGGTATTTTGACATCTGAATGACAGGTCACAGCTTCAGTTTGGAAATCATGTGTCAGTAGTAATTTCTTTTCTTGTGCTCTGATTGTGACAACGCCCTCCATCTTCTTTACAAATTTTTAAAGAACACGACAAGGAAATGAGGAGATTATAATGTAAAGAAAAATACAGCAAACCTGATTTTCAGAGACAACTATCAGTCTACACTGATTTATGTTTTCCTCCTGAAACAGTATATAAAGCAAAAGTATTCAAGTGTCACATTGGTTCATGAATTCCTTTACAGTAGCACTGTGTGATTTAAAGGAGCAGAAGTGCCAAGTGATGTGGCAGTTGCCATGGCAACTACAGCAATTCAATTTTTATTCAGTATCATGTAAAATGAAACAAGATACGGTTTGCCTTGTGGCTTCAGGAACTTATGCATCCTACCAGTGTTGTTCCTTTTTGTCTTTTTTAGCACTGTGCTAGTTAAAAGTAACATGTGTTTATCTTGGGTTTAGGCCATGTCATGCCATTGTTTTTAAAGCAGAGTTTCCCTTACAAACCATTATAAATCTGCAGAAAAAAGAGTTTTAGAGACTAGCACTGGCTACACAGAGCAAACTGCAGGGTAATTCTATTTAAGAATCAATGCTATTATCCACCTTAACTGTGATTAGGCAGCTTGCATTCAATCTATTAATAAAGAATCTTTAAATAGGAGAACATGATTGATTGTACTATATATCTTACTGATTCATTGAATTCAGCAACCTCCTTCTACCAGCAGCCTGGTTATTATGACTCAAAGGAAAACAAAATCTTGGGTGGTGTAATGGGTCAGCTGGGGAAGCTGCAGATTAAGATTAAGTTCTCTTAAACTGTCTGAAGTTTGAGGGGTAGAGATGGTCAGAAATTGTAAAGAAAGGAGATTCTTCCATCTCCACAAGTAGGAGCTGGATCCTGGTAGGAACACGTGGATTTCAAGTGATCTCAAACACATATTTAACTATTTAAGGAGAGGAAGAAGTGGCAGATCCCAGTCTCTCAGCCCTCTCTCCAGTAGACCCTGGGCAGGAAATGTTCCCTTACAGGTCAACATGGAAAGACACCTGTCAGGACCTCTGCTCTGGGTCTGAAGCATAGGGAGAGTGAGTGTCTGCTTGTAAGATTCAAACTTTGAGACATCCAACCTTCCTAGAGGAATCCTTGACATCAGGGGCCCTGTAGCTGCATCAGAGCTGGTAAAATAAACAGGAACAGGGCCCAGAGCCTGTCATGGTCCCACATTTGTCTGTGCTGTTCAGTTGTTGTCAGTCACTCACTTTGTGTCCTGTGCCAGTTAGGACTCTTCAGGCTGTTTGCTTCTCCATCTGAGCAAGATCCAGGCCAGGGACCATTCATAGCAGGCAGTTTCAGTGTGGTCACCTTTGGAGCACAGGTGTACAGGCATGTTAAAATGAAAGGATAATAGAGTTAAAACTTCAGCTGCAGGTTAAAAGAATTGTTGTGCCATTTATTATAGGATTTTTAGTACTAAGCTTTAAGCACTTAAATAAAACTTAAGATCTTTGCTTTGTGGGAAGTCCTGATAGCACATTCCTATTCCTCCTTCTCAGAACTGTTTTGCCCTTGTACATCACTAAGTTTCCACCCTCAAAGGCAACATGGCTGTAGTGTCCATCACTTCAACATCCTTCAGAATGCAAGGCTTTATCTGTTATACATATTAAAGCATATTTGTGTCAGAAAATTTTTAATAAGTTTCTAAACTTAAACATGAGGATTCCTAATAAATTAGTTTGTTGGGACTCAGTTTTGTTTCTTTTCACATTAAGCAGATTTATCCTGATGAGATAGTTTTAAGGTTTAGTTAAGACAGATATTTGAGTTGTTTTGACCAAGCATAGTTTTAGTTCTGTGTGCACTTTGACTGGTATCAAGGGGAAATATTTGGGATGTTTTTAATAAGAATGCAAACATACTCCACTGGATTATTAACTCAAAGTTTTTGTAGAAACAACAATGAAGTGATTCCTGAACTGCAGAATGTCCCCAGCAGGTCTCTGTGTTCGCTTTGGAACATCTGATCTGCATTGCTGGGCATTAGGCACCAGCATGGAGGAGATAACTGAGAGATAAGGAGAGAGCTGGTAGATACAGTGCAGCTCCAGGCAAACACCATTTCAGTGAGGAGTTGTGTCCATGTACTGCACCCCCAGACTTGGGCAGGGGGTGACACAGCACGTGCCTGGAAACAGCTCCAGGAGCAGTGTGGATGCTTTTAGTGCCATGGAGAGATGTGTCATAGAGGGATTTTTCAGTGTGATCTGAGCACATCGAGTGTGTGAGTATCAGCACCTGTGACAAGGCAGAGGGACATGATTCTGTGCCATGGAAAAGTGGCCTGGTCCATTAATGCCCAGGGCCCACTGCAGCTGACAGCAGCTCTCTGTGCACTCTGCTCTCACAAAGGGATGTCATTTTACAAACTGTTTGTTTCTCTGCTTCTTTACCTTTAGCAGCTAGAGTAATAACTTCATTTTACAAATGTCAATGCAGGTTTTGTGACATGGATTTCACTTGATTGTTAAACTGTTAATTTACAGATCTTTACTAAGTGAATGCAAACAAATTCTGGTCCTCAAAGCTCTGCTAATGCACAATGTTTGAATTTTAATTTCCAGTCCATCTTAGATTATGGTGATGAAAAACAATATTTAATCCCTCGTTAACACATGAATAAGCGGAAACTGTCATTTCCCACCAAACAATAACGGGATTATCTCAAGAACTGTCAGTTTATGTGAAAACATTATGTTGCCCAAATTTTCATAAAAATTAGCAGTGGGTAATATTCAAGATCAGAGCAATGGAAAGAGGGAAATCTGCATTCATGGTAATAAATATTCATATTTGTCTGCTCAGGAGATGAAAATCTAATCAAGGGGCTATTGATGCGCTGGCTTTTTTT
>VZRX01000428.1:0-12896 GCA_013398075.1 Notiomystis cincta | reverse complement strand
GAACAGAAGACTCAGCAGTTACTGACTGGACAACATATAAAAAAACATATAATGTGTATAAAATGTATTATCATTTAATTGTCAAAAGTGAGACTAGTATGTGTTCTATATCAGTTAATTTATTCAAGTAATATACCTGCACACCCAGTTTAAAATATTTCTTCATACTTCATTTTGTCTTTACGAAAATCTGGTTTGTCCTAAAAGAAGTGTTTGTCTTGACATACTTTATTATTATTATTATTATTATTACTACTACTACTACTACTACTATTATTATTAAACTCACTAGTTGCATAAAGTATCTTGCTCTTCACTGTACTTCTCAGAGGTTTTATGACCTTTTTAAAAAAATTAGGCACATCATTAACATCCTGATCCTGCAAATAACCCCATATATATACATATACACACAAATATGTGTGTGTAAAAAGGACATCCTTTTGTAGAAGGGCTCTTGTGTTTTCTGAGATCTCCCTGACAGACCTCTGGGTGCTGCTGGACACTGGACAGTTCCATCCAGCTCCTGATTGTTGTGCACACACCAGCAATGTGTGACTCAGTCCTTTTAAAACTCAAAATGCCTTCACTGAGTTTATTTAATTCCTGGAGAAATTCCCATACAAAAAGCATCTTTTTGTAGATTTGGAACTGGGCAAAAAATATATCAGCAACATTCAGCTATATTGCCTGTAGCAGGAGAGGGCAGAAAGATAAGCAGAGCCTGCTCTGAAAGAAAGGATATTCCTACTGACCAAGAAAAGAGAATAGTTAGAATACAAATATTGCTTGTTCCAGGGATTGCAGATTTTCCTTATGAAATCTATACTAAATAGGAATATGGAGATATGGCTTGTTTCAGAATTCCAGTAATTTGTGCAATAAATTGTTGTGAGGCAAGTATAAGCAGCCTGTAGAGTGTGGTGTGCATGTATTGGCAGACCTGATATCTTTAACTGTACAATCTGTGCTGGCATCTTTGTCCAAAATGTTTTTCAGAGACTTTATCTTCCTAATCAACTCCTTTGCCAAGCTTAAAAAAAGAGAAAGGAAATGCATGTAGCATATATAGCAGATGGGTGTTCAGCTGTGCAGGTGTCTGGTGTGCAGGTGCCAGATTATGTCAGGTAGTTAGGTATTTTCTGGGAAATTCCATTACTTGTTCCTAAAAGAAAGAGTTGTCCATTCTTCTGCTGCTACCTGCTCCAGCAAGATGTACACCTGGGAGTGTTAATGGCTCCTCTTAACTCTTTCCCTTTTGATCAGAGTGGTTTTTAGAGAGCTGCCTTTTTTCTCTTTGCCTTTCCCTAAGACACGAAATTGACTCTGAAGTTCATCATTTTCTCCAGCAGAACAGCAGCTGCCTGCACTGAGATTAGGCAGCATCATTTGAACCAAGTTATTCTGTAGTCACTTCACCTTCTTACTTGTTTTACTATTAATTTTAGTATAATTGTTTCTTTGTGCAGAAAATTGGTAATCCTTCATATGTAATAAGCAACCTTGGCTAAAATAGATGGATATGTAGGAAAAATGACCAAATCAGTTTAAGTAGCTTCTACTGAAATGCTGATTTGAGTTTGTCTGAAGTAGAGAGGTTATGATTAGAGAAGCATCAATCATAGAATCACTGAATCATTGAATGACTTGAGTTGGAAGGAACCTTAAAGATCATCCAGTTCCAACCCTCCTGCCATGGACAGAGACACCTTCCACTAGACCAGGTGGCTGAAAGCCCCATCTAGCCTGCTCTTAAATATTTAAGCTACATATGTATTAAGCCATAATATATCTCAAAACAGTATTTGAAGATAAGCAATGCAGTGCTACCTGTAAGCACTATATCCAACACAGTATGAGTACTCACACCTCTAACCTCTGCAGCCAGTTTTAGTTTTTTAAGGTGGCTGTGTATTAAGTAATATCCTCAGGTTCTTACCACAGGTAAGAAAGAGGCTTCAGGTGCCTCATGGACCTCAGCTGTGGTCCTGGGTCCCATTTCCAGTCACCTTCATGCAGCTTCTTCACACTACTGAAGTGTCACAGGCAGCTTCAGGATGTGCACTGGGATTTTCCCCACAAAAGTACCATGTGCACACTTGGCAGCACTCAGCAGGAGACAGCTGTGTGTGCTGCAGAGCTTGTTGATACTGTGGAGCATTGCTGCTTTCCCATTTGGATGAAAGTTTTTCGTGACAGAAGCACAACAGGGACCCAGAGTTGAGGGGAGGTGTAAGTCCTCATGCAGAAGGAGAGACACCCTGATTTTCATCATGGCTCTTCTTTGTGGGCTGAACCTCATTAGCTACTCTGAGCATTAGCCCCCAGGAATTGTTTCTCTTTTTTTAGCTATTTTAATATCCCAGATATCTTATGAGACCCTGGGACAGGTATTTGTTCAACATAGCTCCTGGTTTATATCAAGATTCTTGTTCTGAGTCAGATGGATGAAGGCTTGGACTTTGGTCTCCAATAGGAGTGCTCTGACACTAAACTGTAGATAGTGGTAAAGCTTTCTGTCAACTAAACATTAACAAAAAAATCATACTTTTGACATGAAAAGAAATTCCCTATTCAAAGTTTCCCTAAAACTTATGTGGATCTATTTAAAAAAAAAAATCCTTCTGCAGCAAATTGATATTTCTTTGCATAAATCATTTAATTGAAAAAAGGCTGAGTAGTTTTGATTAGCAGGAGCATTACAGTAATGCTTTCTAGACAGGATTGGGATCTCACTGGGTACCTGCCCACACATAAAGTGACAGGAAAGCTGTGTCTTTGAGTGATTAAGATAATCACTGAAAAAGTAAAGATTAGGAAAGAAAGGGAATAAAAATTATCACCTTTCTCATTTTAAAATCAAGTATTCAAGCTATAAAGATATTAAATAAAATTACCCAGATTTAAAAACAAGCCTATGAGACATTTTTGTCTGGACCCAAAGTCCTATCCAGAGTCAGAACCAGATGCTTACCTTCCTGCCCATTAGTGTGCAGTTCCAGAAGTATCAGGATGGAAGCTTATCTTCAGACTTGACTTAACAAAATGTTTTAATAATCCTAGCTATGAAATGCTAGGAGCTGATCTTGGATTTTACAATAAGAGGCAAAGTGGTTGTGATACTGTATGTTATGTAAATTATATGCAAAGTATATTGGCATGCAAATTTGAATGCTAAAAGGAAAATCATTCTTTTCTAAACCAGAGAAGAGAGTTTTTCACCCAGATAAGCCAGAATCTGCAGATAATTTTTTTAACAAACTGCCAGTATTTCATTACATTTTAAAACGTATAATAAATACATAAAATAAAAATAATTGTGTCTCCCTTCTAAACAAGTTCAGTTTCTCTACCCTGCTGGTACCAAGTAGGCAAAAATGCTAAAAGTCTGTCAGATAGATAAGATCATATATGGGTGCCATAATATTTTTTTTTAAAGTTATTAATGTTTGAAATATTAAATTGCCATTTTTATACTTTACTATTTTTGTTTCAACAGTCAAAGCTTGGAGTAGATCCAGGTGTTTTTTGTGACCCTGTTGGTAGTAACATCCACAGTGGCTAATACCATGTTGTTGTTGCTGTTTTTTATCCATTAGACAATGAAATGTTCCTCTGTCTATTGACACGGTGAACTTTGGGAACACTAATGGGCAGATACAGAATATTTCAGGAATAGGTAATGTTCACAGGGCATAACAAGACACACCTGCTTGTCCCTCTGGCTCACCAATAACACACTGGTGCTATTAACCATATTTTGTTAGGTGTGACAAGACAAAACAGAGCAATAGTGGCTGTGTCTGCTGTCTTTTCTCTGTTTTTTCTTTTTCATTTTGAGCTTGAGTTTTGTGCCAGACTAATAGCCGGTGGCAATGGGCTGGGGAAATTAAACTTTTGCTAAGATTAGGGAATGTGCAGAAAACAATGTGTGAAATCCTGATTTGACAAGGATGAACAGACTGGTGAGGGCACTGAGACATTTTGTGAAGTGAAACCATATTTGCACCCAACGTGTCTGGGAAAAAACGGTAACAACAGAGGTGCCAAAAGATCCCACCCAGGAGACAATAGAATGATATCCTCATTATACCAGTCAGGGAATAAAGGGGCTGTGGAGTTGATTCTGCCCCTTCTAATTACTGGTAGCTTATATTAATTGATGGTAGTGGAGCAATGTGTGTGTTGTTGTGCTCTGGGCTGATTATCCTTGTGAGACTGGAAGTTCAACAGTTGTCATGCAATTTGGAGTTGCAGACTGGCAATTTTCGTAATTGAATCTCAGGAAATAAACAAAATATGGCAACTTGATACATTTTGAGCAATTAAATTTCTGCTGAATTTTCTTCTGCATCCTGGGGACTCCCAAATTCTCAGCCAAATTCCATCTCTGATTAAGAATGCAAATAACCCCAAAGAAACAGAAGAAGGAAGTCATCTTTATTATATATATATGTCACAACAATACATTGTATTGGCACCTGCTTTTAATTTAAAACATAGTCTAAAAAATCTGCCATCAGACCACAAGTCAGGAGAGCAGAATGAAAAATTGTGTCAACTGTGGCTTTTCTGGCTCAGGAGAATAGGAACACAAAATTCTTCTGTTGTAAAATTACTTATTTGGAGGGTTTGAATTCAGTACTCCTACCCAGCCCATTCAGGATGTACAGCTTTCAGAGCAAGGTCTCTTCCTTGCTCTGTGCCAGGTCTTTAATTATGCTTATTATTAATTACCATGATGTAGCAGGTACAGGGAAGCACTGAGCTGCATTACCTCATGCTAAATACCTGACAGATTAGCAGATGCTCAGGGGTTTGCTGGATCATTTCCTGACAACAGAAATGATACATGCAAGTTATTTCTTGGGTTTGTTCATTTACAGAAACTTTACCCCAGCTCTTTTTTCATGGGACACTGGAGGACTGGGCAGTGGCAGATCCATGGTTTCCAGGATCTCAGTCCCTAAGACTGGCTCTGACTTTTCCCAGGGCTTTGAAAGACTGGCTCAAAGTTTCCTGCACCCTTACCCTCCAGTGAGATATGAAATACTGATTAGAAAAGCCTATTTGTAGCTGACATTATCCACCCCAAACTTAGTTGTACAGACACTTAACTGAATCATCTGTGATAGGAGTGTAGTCAGCTGAGCTCTATAATCAGCAGAGTCCAGCTATGATTGGAATTGCCTTTTATTTCCCATCACTGATTAGGGGGAAAGCCAAAAGCCAGGGCTGCATAGTTAAATGGAATTCAGTTTAAAAGCTAAGACTGAATAGGTGGGATCTCTGTTACATCTGAGGTGTCAAGATGATTGTGTCATATAAATAACCAGGTAAACTAGGATATCACAGTCCTCAACGTTGGCTGAAGTGGTGATAATAATATTCACTGGACTCCATGTTGGTCTGATAAGCCTGTCCTGGGGATTCCTGATTGAGCTTCAACCATTTGTGACCATCTTTGACAGAGCACTGAGGCTGTGCCCATGGACTGTGTGGGCACACTGAGCTTGAGCAGTCAGATGTCAAAGTCCAGCAGGTCTCCCAACCCTTGTGCATTTCTAAGAGTCCACACGAGAGCTCTTTAGTTCTGTCCCACATTTCGTGCATTGATTTCCCAGTGGGTGATTTACCTTCCAGGGCAGCCCTCTGAAAACTCTTGGCCTAAGCAGTGAATAGTGTGTGGTCTGCATTAGTTTCATAGCTGATCAAGAGTCTTTTCTAGTTGCCTGAAACCCTCTCTTTACAGGCGAGTTCCCTAATATTAACTTTTGAACACAAAGAGAATAAAGAGTTCCTTCCTTTTCTGGCTGATGTTGAGAAGTGGTATGGGGTCGGCCATGCTGACAGGGCACTTTGGAAGGGAAGAGGGAGGCATTTGCTGTAACTCAAGGATATTTCCTTCTTTTCTTTTCCTTTTTACTTTGTGTTAAAGATGTATGACTTCCCAGTCAGCGCAGCTTGCACTGCGCCTTTGTTTTCCAAATTAGAAAAACAAAACAAGCTGTTTCTCAATATAGTTGTCGGGCAGTTTGTTGCATCAAGCTGTGAGCAATGTATGCCATGGAAAGAGCCCTGGCTGATGCCAGCACAGGAGATGTGTGATGGGGATACAAAAATAGTAATGCCACTCGAAGCATATGCAAACAACTGCGTTTCTCTTCTAGTAGTGTAGAAACCCCTGGTGGGTCCCTGAACCTCAAAGCTAGCTCAGAAGCAAAAGATAATAATGTTGTCATTTCTTACTTTTGTTCTTTCTTTCCAGTGCTTTCTCACCCCTTCCTAGGGGATGATAAGGAGATCTTACCCTAAAGGAAATGTCCATATGAGCTCATTTATATGAGTGCAGCTGACTCTTGGTTGCGCTCACCCCAAACCTGGTGGTGAGCAGCTGTAGTTCCCTCAGGTTGTTGGATCATCCAGAAGAGGGAGACAACTCTCACACACTGTAAAATTCAGAAGTTTAGAAGGGTGAAATACCTTTGAATTTATCTTAATTTCTTTTAAATCATTTACTTGAGAGTGTATGTTTTTCCAGGGCAAAGGAAAACATTACAAGTCATTGTTAGAGATCAGAAGGTCTTTTTGCCAAAATAGTTTGCAGATTATGGATACTATATTGAGTGCTAGGCAGTTGGGTAAAAATATTAAACCTATTCCTTTCTGCCAGTAATTTCCATGTAGTTCTTGATATTGGGAATGTCTTCACTGTTTTGGTTTTAGACTTGTTTTGGGTTTTTTATTCTATTCAGGACAAGTCAGTATAATATTTCCTCAAAAGCTGTTTACTGAATTGACTTAGCATTCATTTTTATTTAATATTAACTTGGTGAATGAAAATAAAGGAAAAAAAAATGCTGAAATGGAATTGAATTTCAGGTTTCTATCAAATACATAAATGTGATAGTGTGAAATAGAGAGTAAAAAGTATTAAAAAATTGTAGAAGGGAAGCACTGCTCATATATGCCGGTAGGTATCTATTCCTCATTGATTTTCCGTCAGCTTCCAGTCATCTGGCTCTTTACATCTTATGAAATATAATGCAATATATAAAAATAAATCAGCTGGAGAACTCAGGATTGCAGCATGCAGCATTATGATGTCAAGGGTAAATGAACCCATTGAAAGAGCAACAAATGCACTTCATTGATTGCATTTTTTTAGATTTTATCAACCAGCGTGCAGGTTTCGTCTGTCTAAACACAATGTAGTCACCATTTATCTCCTATAAAATCAGTCAAAACAGAAACTCCTTTGTAATCAGTTTGACTCAGTGATGGTTTGGGTGGTGGTGGTGCTGGCAGAGGGAATCACTTTTCTCCAGCAATTCTTAGCCAGCCAATGCACACATCTTATCAGGGGTTACCTAGCAACTGTATGCTGCTGTTAGTTGAAGTATAGTGATTAGTTAATAGCCCATAACTTCACAGGTTACTTTCTTTACAATTACATAGAAGTATTTAGCATTTGATTTCTTCTGAAAAACCATTCTCATACAGAAATTAATATCAGGTCAGATTATGACTGGCGCTTATCTCGCCAGTATAGAGTTAGCAGTAAGTGCTTCCTTTCCTCCACCTTCCCCATCATATTTTATGTCTTTCAGATGATTGTTACAACTTAAGCACATTACCAAGGGAAAATTATAAAGTGTCAAAAAGATATCTGTGCAATTTTCTGGGACTTTTTAGAATTTAAATTTTACCTATGAATTGCATGATGAACTGACCATTTGCATCTCCCATGTCATACCAGGACTGGGCAAGAGGAAAGATCTTTCAGATGCAGCAGTATCATAGTGATGCATTCATGACCCACTATTTCAAATTTTACAACGTGGTCTAGGTGGGACTTGACTTCCACACACTTAGCACAAGCCTTCAGCAGTGCTTGAGTGTTTTGATACAACCCTTCACATGGTATTTTTCCTTGGGGTACTTTTTTACCCTTTTTTTTAACCTTGTAGCTTTCTACTAAAACCATGCATTTTTCTCTCTTTTTTCTTTTCCTTTTTTTTCGGGTTTTTTTTTTTTTTTGGCAGTAATTTCTTATTTTTTTCTTTTTTTTTTTTTTGACAGTAATTTCTTTATTTTTCTTTTTTTTTTTTTAACAAAGATGTTATCTCTGAGCATGTTTTTCATCGAATATGGAAAAATCCTCTAAATACTCCCTCTTTTCTGTATGATGTATTTATGAAATTTGGAACAATGCATTCTCTAGATTAGCAGGAAAAGCACATGTTTGTACTGCCCAGGTGAACCAACCATCCTTCAGGTGTGCAGCATTTGGTTCTGTATGAAGTCCATAGCTCCAAAAAGGGACAGAGGTGAATTGTCAGCTGCATCTTTCTCTTCCTGCAGCCCAAATGACCATGACTGTAATGCCCATCCATGCTGACTGCAAGGTTGATTCTGTTTTTATGGTCAAGTTTCCTCATATTGCTGTCATATTTCAAAGCCTGTTTACTTCTAGAAGCATCTGGAGAAGCAAAAACAAAGTCATGAAAACATTGTCTGAATGGACCTCAGATCCATCTTGTCTCATCTCCTGCTCAAAACAGGGTGGTTGCCAGCACTGTATCAGATTTCCTTTCTGTACTGGCACTTTGAGCTCCAGCATTAGAAAATGAGGACAAATTTTTGAAGGCAGAAGGAAAAGGCTGGAATTACTACCTTAGCTGTAAGGAAATATCATCCTTTGGATGCTACCAACTTGTTTGTGCAGCCTGGTCTCATGCCTTTTCCAAGGATTTGTTTTTTATCCTCTTAGTCTTTTGCTGACTGATGGTGATCTTGGTGTGTCCCTAGGAGAACCACCCTGATTCAGGCATTCCTGCCATCTGGCACATGATAAACAATGATGAGTTCTCTTTGTCTTTCTTCACCTGCTCAAAGCCATGCATCAAATGCTCTGCATGTAATAAATGTATCTGCCACAGATGTCTTTGGGGTGGTGCTCACCCATAATCACATGGAACATTCTTTCCCAGTCCTGCCAGGCCTGTGCAGGGTGAGGAATGCCGTAATTTTCATGACTTTCTCTACATCTTGTGGACTGGCTGGTGTGAATTAGCTTGACAAAGTTCCCTGCAGCTGTTTTCCCTCTGTGCATCACCAGGGGCTTTGGATGAGTGTGCAGTCACATTTGGTCCTAGAGAAACCTTTAGAAAAGACTGAAAATGTTCTGGGCATGATTAGTGACAGAGCTCATTCCTCTGTGCCTGTTTCCAGCTCTGAAGGAGCTCGGGACCGTGTGCCTACGACAATTCCGATTGAAAATGCTGAGAAAAAAATGGAAGAATTGCTTTAATTAGGCCTCAAACAAATACATTATAATCATTAGGATGGAAGATAAAGCACAGATAGTAGAAAGTCTACTACACCCAACTGTTCCTGCACAAATGGGAAAGACAAGGAAAATTAAGGAGCTTTCCTATAGTCCTTGGGTTCACTTCCTTGGTGTAATTCCATGCCCCAAACACCACTCACTTAGCAGCTATCCCAAAAGGAAGAGCACAGCTTTGCTTGCCAATGTCCTTTTAAGAAGAGCTGTCCCCTCTGAAGGCAGTGGTGTAGCTGCCCACTGCATTGCCATGGTCTCTGCAGGGATGCCCTGGAATTTTGTTGGTGTAGACTCTTCGAGTACAACCTCAGCCTGAGTTTCAAACCCCTGCCCCACAGCCTTTGCTAGTCTTAAAAGCACAGGCCAGCTTTCAGGGCTTTATTAAAGCTACAACAAATTGCAGTTGGTGTCTCAGGGACCTGTGCAAGTTATTCTCACAAGCACAGGAAGAACAGGCAGAGCTTTGTTCTGTTTGTCTCTTTTAAAGGGACTTAAATCTGCTACTAATGGTTATAAGGTCTATGAGAATTCACCAAGAGATAAATGTACAAAATAAATTTATTTCTACTCTGAACTGAAGACAAAAATATATCACAAGTTTAATATAAATTTTATGGTCCTACTGTAAATCCTATTCCATGGACTACATATATCAGCATCACATAAGTCCAGTTCCTATTGACATGTTAGTGTTAGCTAAAACCCAATCCTTTTATAGCTTAATAAAATTTGAAGTGTTTTATGGGTGCAAGGGTTGAATTTTGTTAATTGTAACAGAACAATAATTGCCATCATCTAGTACCTAGTAATTTTAAGCTTTGATCTCATTAATAGGGTCAGATTTTGTTGCTGTTGGGAAGGACTCTTTTAAAGACAGCTGCTGTGATTTCTGAATAGAGATCATAGAGGTTGGGTTAGAATATCACAATGATTTATGGGACTTTGGAGATATTTTATCATACAGTACTAAATATAAACTGCAGGTACAACAGATGGCTTTTGCCATACAATCCATTTATGCTTCATTCTCTAATGTGTGGTTATCACTGAATGTATACAGGATGTTTTGTCTTGGCAGAAGTTTTCCTAAAGGATTGCAGCAGGGTTTGTGCTGTCATTCATTAAACAGCAACCCCAGACCACAAAGTGGTGCTACACCATGGCAGCTGCCATTCTCCACAAAAACAGCATTTTTCATGTGTCTGGCTGTTTCTCTCAGTCAGCTCCACAGCAACTTTAAATCATTCATCTTTTTCTTTGTGTTTTGAGGGGCAAATATAGCTGGAGATTGACTGAAGGACCATTTCAGCATGTTTGGGTCTCTCTTGAAGAAGCACCATGTTCATTTGTAAAGTGGTTGATCAGTCTAGTGAAAGGAGCTGTTGCTACATCCCTGCCTCATTAGCTTTTTAACTGACTGTGTTGTATGTGAGCCCTGCTTGAAAGTATAGGGAAGTGTTTTGCTTCTGGTTTCATCAAAAGCAGCTTTCAAGCAGCAGCATTAATATAGGGGAAAATATTTGTTAAATTAAGCTAATAAGACCAAAACTGGGACCAAAGACTCCTGTCTCTCATTCCTGTGTTCAGATATTCAGTTTATTCTTTTCAGGTAAGTGGTGTTCAAACCCTAGCAGGCAGATTTGGAGATAGTAATGACATTTCAAATGGAGCCTCCCTGTCACCCTCAGGAGCGTGCACACAGCCCTGGGCCCTGTGCTGGAGGAGCACTCTCTTGTTGCTCAAGTGACAGCATCACATGGATGCCTCTTCTGGCACTGGTCACATTGCTTTTCATTTGATGTGAACAGATTGTTTAACACTGACTGCACTAAGGGTTTTTCAGCTCCCAAAAGAGTATTTTGCTGCATGTTTGATCCTCTTTTATTGCCACATTTCACACTCAACAAAAGCTTTGAACTGAGAGCCTTTGCATCCATTGGCATTGGGTAACAGCAGGCTTCATTCCCTTCTTTTACACACCTGTTTTACAGCACCTAAGTGAATAATTTTAAGAATAGAGCCTATATATCCAAATCCCTCCAAAAGCCAAACCATCCTGGATACAAATGTCAGCTAAATAGCAAGTGGTTTATCTGAAGGCTGTGTTTTGTGCTCTGACACAAATGCTTGTCTGGCAGGTGTGAGCAGCACCTGCCCCTGACACCTACGCTTCACATGCACTCATGAACTCTTTGTGGTCTCCTTTTGAAAATTGTATTCCCTGTGAAAAGACTTGTCACAAGTTAAATTATCTGTAAGATCACTAACTCTATCTCCATCCTAGTGTTAAATTCATAACAATTTCTGTCAACCCTCAGTATCAACAATGACGTTTAATGGAACTCTTCCAGTAGTAAAACTACCTCATCTTGGCACAGGTGATGATGAGTCGGAAGACAGCCCTGGACCATACCATTAACTTACCAACTGCAGAATTCCTACTGGGCACATCCCTGCTTGCAGAGCTTTTGACTTTTTCTTTCTTCTTATTTTTAATCTAAAAGAGTAAACTTTGCCTGAACTGGTATTTCTGTTGACCTAAAAGATTACTGAGTTTGCATCCAGATCTGGAGTTTATTTCTTACAGGGTCCTTGCAGATCTTACAGTAAGGCATTTTAAACTACACTTAGCTAAATGAATAATCTTGTTTTGCAGGTCACAGTGTAAAGATTTTTCCTCCTGTGGCATTTATTTTCCCTGATATTTTCGTTCTGTTGTTATGTAACTAAATCCATCATTCAAATGTGCCCAATGTGAAAAGGGATCTAGATGTTAAAATACTCTACCAGTATTTTAACAAAGGTTTTGTATGACTAGGGGGAAGATGAATAAATACAGAAAGTTTGAAAATACACAAGAGGTAATCAGGAAACTTCTATGAGTAAGTGGCCATTGTGACAAATTTACCTTCTTAATTTATGAAGATGTGACAGTGGATTCTATGCACCACAATTTAGGCATCTGCTTTCAGCCTTGCTCTGCAGTATATATTTAAATGACATCTTCACCATCAAAGTGCAAAGAACCACTGCAAAATTGGCACATAGTGCAGCAGGAGACAGAGTGTCCCTATTTCCAGCTCCTTGAATGTATCAGAGTGGAAGCTGCTGGCTCTCAGTGCAGGATGTACGATGTTACTCTGCAGAAACTAAGGCTGAATTCTGGTCTGGGTGGCAGGCAGGAGACAAACTTCTCTGTTTCTGCCTGGAAGGGATGCTGAGCAGCTGTAAACTGTGCACAAGAGCTTTATGGTGCAGGTCTGTGAGCATTAAAAAATAAAAAAATTTCAAGATAAAGACTTTAAATGGCCATTGCAAAATAGAGCTGAACAAAACTGCCTGCAGTCCCATCAGTGACCCTTCCTGAACTTCTGATGCTGGGGCACTCAGTGTACACTGACTCCAGCTCAGCCTCTGTTTTCACCCAACCTGCTAATGGAAAGAGCATGTTTGAGTACTGATTATCAGGGAGATACCTGCCCTGCATCCTTGCAGCTTGGTAGTTAATGTCTAAAAACATGCTATTTTAATAATAATTTTTTTAAAAAAT
>VZRX01000421.1:0-16861 GCA_013398075.1 Notiomystis cincta | reverse complement strand
CGAGTTAAAAAAAAAAAAAAAAAAAAAAAAAAGCAGTGTCAGGTATTTGAATAACCAACGTGCTATAGATAGTTTTAGCTGAACTTTTCTCTGTGTGGTCTGCCAGTACCCACCTCAGGGAGTCCTTCAGGACTTGCCAACTTTGTCCTCTGGGGAACCACGTAACTTTGGCCGTGTTCCTGCTGCCTTGGCCGTGGTGCAGCGCTGTGTGGACAGAAGGGCAGCGCACACAGCACACAGTGGCAGTGTGGCAGCTCCACCCTCCCAAGGGAACACTGCAGACACACATATCCTGCTGCCCTTTCAGGATATTTTTTTAGGTCCTGCCCACGTAAAACTCCATTAAACAGCATATCCTAAAAGTAAAGTAACTGACTTTAAAAAACCCATCACAACCCTTTAAAACTGTAGAATCATAGAGTAGCTTTATCTTTATCTTTGTGTTCCAACCATTCTGTATTCTTCCCAGCCTGCAGAAGGCACAGTGACATCCAAGAGCTACTGACTGTATGTGCAACATGCCACACAGAGCGATTCCTCACAGGACAAACAAACAACTGAAAATGCAGGGAACCAAGCTGGAATTGCTATTTTGGGATTGAAACGAATGTTCGGCATATGGCTACCAACGCTTTTCCAGGATAGTCTCAATTTAAAGGATGAGAACAGTAATTATCACCAGGAAACAAGTTAAATAGTAGTAAAATATGTGACAATTCTTAGTAAGAAATGTAGATGAGACACTCTCAAATTTCAAAGTTTGCTAATTAAGTATATACTTTTTGTAAAAGCAGTGAATTCAGGCAGAAATGCCTAACACAGCATCAGCACAACACTGTATCTGTAATCCCAAATCCCAACAGCTGTTCCAACATTCCACTGCCAAACTGGAAGCCAGATAGCAAGTCTGTGATAAACAGGAATGTACTGGCACCTATATAAATAAGAACACAAAGTAGCAAAACAAAACAAAGCTGTCCTACCACAAAAGAGGAGGGCCAGATGAGGCAGTTCCCACAGCACACAGTGTAAGGCAGCCTGGCACGCAGGGAACAAGCCTATTTATCACACTGCCTCCTAAGTCTACTTACATTTAAACATCACTCCTTTGAATCTATTTTTTTTCAATTTATAGATGCACCTGCAGCGAAATTAGAAGTACTAAAAATTAGTTTTTAAGAGCATATTTTTAACTGTTTATTTATATATTATAATACTATATATTATGTATTTTATTTGTTTATTTTGATTTGAAGAGGTAAATTACAGACTTCTCTAAGTGAAAACTAATAAAAAAGCCCCTCTTTATGAAACACTTAAAAAGAAATCCTTAATGATTGCTCTTATCAGCCAGCTAACTCCTACTGCTGTGCTTTTAACCAGTCAGAAAAGGAACAGAATACGTTTTGAGAGTTCAGTTTTGCAGTTCTTTTTTTATGCCTCCAAGGTTACACATATAAAAAATTTATTTCTAGATGCTGATGTAAGGTAGAAGAGATATTAAACCCCACAGACTGGAGTTATGGAATAAATAGTTTTGTGTAAAAATTATGAGAGACATTTAGAAGGGGGAAGGACAAAGGGGAAGAACTGTTAGCTAATAATCTATGGAAATATATCAGTGTTTTTATACTAGTATCAGCTGTGAGATAGTGATTTACAGAGATTTACAGGGATTTACAGGGATTTACAGGGATTTACAGATCTCCTGCACCAGATCAGCACCGACGGATTGCTGAACTTGCATGAGATCTCCGCATTTGCTCCTCCTGAATTCTAAAACATTTCCAGCAGCCCACCTGTAACTTCAGGACAGCTCAAGAGACAACTCCTAAATTCCATATACACATGAGACACCAAAAAGAAATTTCAGGAAACTTTTCTTTATCACAAAACTTTGCTCCGTAAGGTGACCGTAGCAAGCTGTGCACACCATATCACCAGAGATGATATGGTGACATGAGACAGTAGAAGAGTAAAAAGTTCATTAAAAAATTTGAATTTAGCCAAAAAGTTAAAACCAGCTTATCTGCTGGTGGGGGTAAAACTCTGACAGTGCCACAAATAAGTGTTATAGATCTGGCCTCAAAACTTTTGAGTGTTTATCACCTCAAAGTCTTGCTCTACTGACAGACATGCATTAAAATGTCATCCCTATGCTATGCACATATAGTTGCATGTACTCATTGTTTTTTTTATCACTGCCTCTTTGCTACCATACTCCAAAAGCAAATTGATTTCCTAACTCTGAATTATAATAAATTTTGTAATTTACTGCTACAATGAACACACAGGGAGCATTAATGTAATTTTGAATTTTAGAAGCAAAGTGTTTTACTTTAAGTAGCGGCTTCCTGAACAAAACCAAAAAATGACTTTTGTTGAGGCTGTTTTCTTCAACAATTCACCTCAAGCTTGCTTTCTATATTTTTACATAATTGTAGGTAATTTCCTTAAAATTATTAATCCTATTTCATATAATGTTCTATTAAAAACCCTGTATTTCTCATTAAGTTCTCATTTCTTACTAAACTCCTGTATGTAATATACTAAATGATTTTCTCTTTTGGACAGAAGTCAAAAAATATTTCAGTGGAGCAGACAGAAGGTTACTAAGTCCTTCCTAATGAACTTATAAGGTGCATCAGCTTACCACTGCTCAAGTACATAATAATAATAATAATAAAAAAACCCTTATTATTTTATTGAAAACCATATAACTCTTGAGTATATATTAAAGTATTTTTAAAAATTATTTGAGAGGTTTGGTAATCTAAATTCCTATTGACTTTTTAATAGGGTTCAACATTCTTCACATGTGAAGATGTGTTGAGAAAGCATCTGCTATAAACTACACTGTTGTTACTAGTGACTAGTTACTATTCATATTTTAGTGTGTTGTTCTTTAAAATGTCCTTTTTCCTCAAGTGATAACAAGAACTATATGCAGAACAGAGGGATTGTGCTATGCACTTAATGAACACAGAATAAAAGTACGGCCCTGATCTGAAGACTATAACAAATCTTGAAGTGATAAAGTCAATTTTACATAGGGGAGACTGAGGTCTAGGTTCTATTCTATGGCCTTAGCAGCAAATTTTGCTAACATATCTCCAGTTCTTACTGGAACTGTTAAAAATTGAAAGGAATAATTTCATAAATGTGGTGATATTCACATCTAGTGAAAAACTATTGAATAGCTTTAATAATCAATAATAATTTGCCTAACACGTTCAGAAATTATCTTCACAAACAGATTCTTTACAATCATTTGTGAAATTAAATGGTATTCTGTTCCTCACTGAATAGTTTAGATAACAAAAGCAGTGGGAATTTTGATATACATATTTTGTAGTTCATAGTCAGATCCTGCTCAGGCTACTTGTGAGAATTCACATGAGAGAAAAAGGTTCCCCAGATACACATGAACAGTAAATACAGAATTATTTCAAAGTACTCCACATTAATTAGTTTAAAAGTCCAAATGAATATTCACAGAAATACACAGTGATTTTCTCCATGCTTTGTTCCCAAAGACTTTGCACACAGATAACTCTAACTAATATCACTGTGTACTGGCAGGAGAAAGTCACTGCTTTTCTGCATGGGCCGAGGGGAGCTTGGCAGGCTGTGTCATGTTTCCATCTTGCATAATGCCTGCAGATGTGATCTTGAGGGACTTTTCTTTTGTGTTCGGTGGCAAAATTACCTGAAGAACCTGTGGAGGCCTGGAAATGACACGAGGAGGTGAATACTGCTGTAAGGTACAGATACAGTGTAATTTTAGTGCATTATGCAAAGGTCCAATGATCTTCCTTTACCTATATCATCTTAATTTCATTGCAAAGGCAGAACCAAGGCTTTGTTCTTCAGCACTTGTGCAGATAAAGAAGGTCCTGTTTCACCCCATATCCAAGGTGTCTGTTGGCTGGCAGCACAATCTTTAAGGTGGACTACAGGAAACACCAACAGCAGGGCTGCCTGAGACTGAGGAACTTGCTGAGAACTGATGCAGTGATCTGCTACACATAGAGATATCTATGTCCTACAGCCTAAGAAGTGAAAATTGCTACCTTTTGCAGCAGAATACAGGCACCAAGCCAAAAAAGAAGTTTTGGATCTAAAAATTAGAAACATTTCCTAGCCTTCATTCGTTTAACCGGGAAGAAGTTTCTGAAAAACTCATTTGCATCAAAGTGTACAGGAGATCTATTTTATAGCACCTGGATAAAATAATGATAGGATTTCAAGATCCTGTGATGGTTTCTTAGAAAGGCGATGAGGAAGGAGGAATAGATTGAATCTTCTCAAGAATTAGAAAGTATAGCCATAGACTAGGATATTAAAAGCCTGTCTTGCAGAATTTATAGACTGCCATTAGGATTTAAATCTGTCAGTCTATCCTTGAAAAGACATTTGACTGAAATTATGGGTGGTGGATCTGTGTGTAGGATTAAAAGCTTTCAGCTCCCTGGCAGCTCTGTCTCACCACTGAGGTATTTGATGCTGAGGACTGATGACAGCAGACCATTATTTACTGAGTGACAATTTCTGGAGCATATGCTAAGAGGAGCTACACTAGAGAAACAGAATACTTTGCAAGAAAACAAAACTGTAGGGGGGCTTCTCCCTTGGAAATCTCTTGGACTATTTCTAATGGTCTCAATACAGGTAGAGAATGCTCTGCAGAGCACAGTGCTTGAAGCACTTCGGAGGAAAATGAGGGCTCCCCCCTAAGCGGGGCACTGCTACATCTGAAATGGGGACAGAAATTTGAAGGCAAAAGCACCCTCTGGAAGCAGGAGCTGTGGATCTTGCTGTGATTTCAGAGCCATACCAACTTTGAAGAGTAGCCCTGAGTGTGTATGGTAAGTTGTGTGATGCTGGAGATCTTTCTTATTCCTGCTGGAATTAGGTTTGAATGTGTCTTTAGTAGTTAAAAAAAATTGGTGGCCAGCATGAACATTAGTGATGAAGTGGGAAGCAGTAGGAGACAGTAAAGGATTTCACCAGCAGGTACGAATAGAAGCTCCATGCTGCTGGCACTGTTTGGCTTCTTTTTGTAACAAAAGCTGACACTACTGAAGAAAAACTCTGTATACCCTCAGAGGCAATAATTCCTACAAAAACTTTAACAGAAGGAGCCTCAAGATGCCATGTTTAATTAGAACATGCAAGTAGGCACAGGCTGGTAATACACAACCGTGAAAAATTAAAATTATTCAGAGGACATCCTCTGAGGTTGCTAGTCTTTCTGATAATTATAGGAAGAATGTTCTGACAACACCCTCCTGCAGTCAAGGCAGCACATGCTGTCAGTGCTAAACAACACTGACTGAAGGAGTGCCCTTTTAACAAAGAGCAGTTGGGGATTTATGAGGACAAAGAAGATGTAGGATAAAATGACAATAGCTTGAGATCACCAGTAAACACATATTTGTCTTCTGCACTGATTTGAGACTTGCACATTGAGAATGTATTGTACTATTTATTTTCAACAAGCAGATCCAAGGCGACTCACCATGGACTTGGTGACTGAAATTTCCTGCTGCGTGTGTCCCCTGAATAAGTAATTCAGACTGGCTCCTGGCCCTTCTTTCCTGGTGCACTGGTTTCAGCTGGAATAGAGCTAATTTTCTTCTGAATAGCTTGTCTAGAGTTGTATTTTGGACATATGCTGGAAGCAGTGTTGGTAACACAGGGATGTTTTGGTTATTGCTGAGCAGAGCTCACACAGAGCCAAGGCCTCTTCTATCTCTCAGCCACCCCACCAGGGAGGGGCTGGGGGCACACAAGGAGTTGGGAGGGGACACAGCCAGGGCAGCTGACCCCAAGTGACCCAAGGGATATCCCAGACCATGTGGGGCCATGCTCAGCACACCAAGCTTGGGGGAGGAGAAGAAGGAAGGAGGACATTCAGGGGGATGGAGTTCAGCTTCCCAAGTCACTGTCACACACGATGGGGCCCTGCTCTCCTGGGGATGGATGAACACCTGCCCAACCACAGGAAGTGGGGAATCAATTCCTTGTTCTGCTTTCCTTGTGTGCACAGCTTTTGCTTTATCTGTTAAAATGACTTTAGCAACCCAAAAGTTTTCTCCCTTCTGGCCTTCCAATTCTCTCCCCTGTCCCACTGGAGGCAAGTGAGTGAGCAGCTGTGTGGGACTCAGCTGCCTGCTGGATTTTGCCCATAACAATTGGAAAGCTTCCATCTTTGAGCAGTAAACCTCCTGTCCAAGAAGCTTCACACTGGCTTTTGTCCACAACACTTTTGTGCATCTTACATGACTGAATGGAAACCTGCATTCTTGTGCTGCCAGCAGTACTTAAATATTCAGATTGTAAAAGCTGCAAATGGCTCAGGAGCTCAGAAACACACCCCTTGTCACTTCTCATGTCACATACAGGGTACACAGGTTGGTACTGCAGAGGTCTCTTTAGTGCTGCCATTTTTTCCCCTCATAATCCAGATGTCACTGTCAGCTCTGTATAGACTTGAAAGCAGCTCCAAGGGCCATGACTGAATCTACCATAGCTAATCATAAAAAGATGACATGGCTGATTTCAAGAAAATACATTATGATGTAAACAAGCAGAAAAACCAGGAAAAAACACCTAACTAGTTTGCAACATCTGAACTGACAGTTCAAAGGGAAGACAGATGTTTTACTTTTCAGACATGCAACTGACAATCCCTGTCTCTCCTTCTTTTCGTTGACCCCTGTCCCTGCTGTCCCAATTTCTATGAAAACGACCTAGTTTTCAGTAATAATCAGTATGTCACGATGACTTTGGAGATGCCCTATGTATCACTGGTAGCTTCTTGGAGTGACACCTCTGTAACACCTAACTTGTGCAAACAGGCTTCCAGCAGACAGACTTTAGATTTTGATATACAACTGGTCATGATTCACGGTTTCAAAGCAAACTAGGTCTTATATAAAGATTCCAAAGTATCTAAGTATCTAGCTAAAAGCATAAAATACACAGCAAAGGCAGATTCAAATAAAAGCAGCCAGATGAAAGGCTTGCCCAAAATAAAATTGAACAAATCTCTTCCTTCCCCAAGACACCAGAGATGAATGTGTCCAGATATAGCTTAAACCTCACAATAATAAATGAATCATTGACAGAAGTGTCAACATCCCCAATTACAGAAAGCATAGAATGGGCATAAGCCTCAAATCCTGAGCTGGATGGTTATCTTTGGGCTCAACATACTAGCTCTGCTTCTTTTTCCTCTTTCACTTCAGATACTTCAAGAGACATTATAGATATCCAGGCTAAGGTCACCACAGAAGTACCTAAAAGGGAAATTCAAATGATAACTGGTCAGCACTGCTAATGGGTGACCAAAGAAACTACCTGGCATGGAAGCCAAAAAGGCCCAGCTGCAGGAGGAGAGAGCTGGCTGCAGGCTGGAATGCCAGAGGCAGAAGGACTCCACTCTGTAAACAGAGTGGAATTTCCCTTGCTGCTGAGGTAAGGAAAATCCACAGCACTGTCTTGTAGAAATCCCGGAAAGCCATGCCCAGGGGACACCTTTGCGCAGCAGAGCTGGCACTGGGGATGGAAGTCACGCTGGGCTGAGGCACCCTGTGCCAGCACTCCCTGCACTGGCACTACTCCAAGTGTTTATGAGGAATCAGACTGTGATGCATCTTGGCAGACTCTGTGTAGAACCACTAATGATGGTAGGACCCTGTCCAATGTACTTAAAATATATTTTAACACAAATACATGTTCATTTTGCCTCGAGGAGTACAGTAAAAGTTCTCTATCATATTACTGAAATTAGGTTCCCACTGTGAGAGATTATTTTCAGACTGTAAACCTATCTGAACTTAGTTTGCTCTAACAACTGACCTTAAGTTACATGAAATATTTTTTAAAACTCAAATTACTGTCCCCTTCTCCATCCCACAAAATCACTCTCACCCGAGGCTGAATTGCTGCATATACAATCTGACAGCAAAATGGGAACCAGATCTCTGTGATACAAAGCATTTATCCTCCATTAAGATCTGGAATAAATTATGACAGGCAGTTTTTAGTTATTAATATCTTCTTTTAAATTATGCTGTAATAGCATGTGCCATATTTCCTGGACGTGGAACAAATGTTTCTGTGTGATTTGTTTACACCACTGAAAGCCTGGCATCAATAAGCTCCATTCCCCCAGGAACAGTTCAAGTTGAAACATGAGTGCTGCGTAGGGAGCACAGTAAAGTACTGCACTGACTTTGCAAACCTCCAGGAAAATGAAATTATTATAAAATAAGCACTGGTCTCTATCTATATTATCCTCCTAAAACATCACCTTTTAATCTATTAAAATCACACCTGTTCATGTTACCCCAAAGGAATGTGCAGAGCCAGAAGCTGGATGAACAATTTCTCTCTGCTATAGCACAGCCAGGCCTGTTTCTCAAGGACTGTGAGCTGTGGGAGCAGACATCACCTACCATCCTCTTCCCCAGTTTGATTTATATTGACACTCATCTCCCACAATGTCAGTGATTTGTTTTTGAACAATCCTTTCTTTTCCCTAAAGTTCTAGCTCTCCTATGTTTTACTGTTTTGAGAGTCTCACTGTTGTGAGAGTCTTACTGGTAAAAGTCTTCTCAGAAAGCTCCATGGAATTTTTCCACCTTTACGATGACAAATTATAGATTCTGATGGTGAGGAGAATAAACAAAGAATAAGCCCCTTCATTTTCCTTTTCCCTCACACGCCGCTTCTAAAGACTATCATTCCTCCTTGGATTATCATGAATTTCAGTGCTCCTCAAAGGGAGAGATTCAGACTGAAGCTGAGGGTTTTTTAAACAACCTGTTGGCAACAGCTTTATTTAAACTCAGCACAGCTTAAATTATATCACACCTTGCCTAACAACTTCCATGTCGCACCTGCAACTTGCTATACAAGCCACAGCAGATCTGATACAACCTGGACTCAAACACTGCAGCTGGAGGAGGATTTGCCTCTTTTCTGGCTTTTCCTGCTCATTCTAACAGTGTAACCATGTTTGGCACTGAGACACAAGAGCAGGCAATGACTGTGTTCAGCAACTCTCGTTTACCATGGTCAAACACGTGAAACTTCCCAAGTTCGAGAACATTATTTATTTAATATATAGAAATGATAACTCATATACAGAAAAAGAGTGTGGCACTGTTATTCACCTCCAAATGGGAAGTGTTTGCTAGCAGCCCTACGTAATTCTCATTTAAAATGGTAATGCAGGCAGTGAAATAGTGTACAAAGGGATTTTCTAGAAACCAAACTTTCTAATTAATCCTGCATTGTGTCTACTGACATAATTCTATCAATGTCAATGCTGATTTTATGTCTGCTGACGGTCATTTAGCAAACACAATGTTCTGAAAAGGTGGAAGGCCACTAGCATACAAACTGCTTGCATTTAAAAACTAAAATAAAAATAAAGTTATTCCTGATAATAACTAAATTTTGGAAGTCTTAAAAGACAAGAATATTTGATTACCAAGAAGTGGGAGAGCAGTTTCCTTCCTGGAACATTACTGTGTAGAATAAAAAAGAATGCATATGGAACAAATGCTGAGTATAGGGAATTCCATGTTATTTCAGCCATGGAAACATACAGTACAGAATCCATCTGTCCATCAATCATATAAAGGCCATATATACAACACAGGCAGCAAGGCATTTACACAATTCAAGCTTTATTTACTTTTAGGAAGTGTGGGGAGATACAAAAGAATGATGCTCCTCACAAGTCAGCTTCATCTGTTTCCGTAGATGACACTGCCAAATTAATCAGTAACACCATCCTGTGTGGCTGCTGGAATGTATGTGCTGTTAGCATGAATATTTGGTCTACTGCAGCCACAGTAAGATAAATTACTCTTCCTCAACCAAAACTGGCTTGCCCTGCATAGGAGATTTTATGATTCCAAGATTCATAGTACAGAAATTATTTGTCATATTATCTGTCATATCAAACCTTGGGAGTGGCATACATTTTTTAAAGCCTTCAGCACGTATTTGAATAATTTACTTTAACAGTCAGACTTTCTGCTTCCCATCATTAGACTTTGGCCAGAACCAGCCACTGTAATTCATTCACCATTCCCTAGTTTTTCCACCTTTTTCCAACACAGAACAAGTGAGCACAAACCTAACAACCAAATTACGACTCCACAGTTTACCAGGTCATGGAGGAATTGGAATGTATTGTTTTGACAAAGCAAAGCCCTGCTCTATAAGCACAACTACTATTTTTGGGACTAAGCAACATTTGTCAATATGGAGCATTACCTGTCCAAGCTGTAAGACTCAGTGGCATTGACAGCAACACTTCCTCACCAGCTGGGCTGGAGCGTGCCAGGGAAAAGTACTCAACAGTACTACAGCCTTGGAGGGTGACTCATTTCATGGCACTGAGTAAGGCCATGTTACCTCCCTGCACCTTCTTCTCCTTACCTTCACAAAGACACATCCCACCTCCCCAATTCCAGTACAACTCTCTAAACTCCATAAGCAAAAATAATGCTGTGATTTTATTTATTTATTTATTTATAAACAGGTTATTACATTTAGAACATGGGGAAGATCTATGAGAAGCACATAAAATCATCACACCAAAAGACAGATTTATTGCCAAAGACTAAGCCCAAACAAGTTTAGGAAGAAAACTAGGAGGATTCACAGTATGTATTTTTCCTCTACATAATGAGATTTTTTGATTGGCTACTTATTTTTAAACAGCTGTAACTAAATAGCAAACATTTTTATTTCAATTAGTTTCTAAATAATATCTACAGTATTTTCCTCCTCTGGAATTATTTTTCTTTGTAGAAATAAAGGATATACAAACCCAAGGCAACCCCACAATCCTTTCTTCATCTGTATCCTCACCTTTGAAACAAATCACTCAGGAAAGGATGAATGATATGAATCAAAATGCACTTGGAATAAATTCACTTTGGTTACACATTTGGAAGACTCTGGAAAGTACTATTATATTGATCAAATTGTTGCAGGCAATGACATAGAAACTCTCTTGGTACCCATGGCAGTAACAAAATCTTTAGAAAATATACTTCAGTGCTTCATAAAACTTCACAACCCAAGACAGAAAGAGACTGAGAAAGAAAAGGAGAAGGAGACCATTTGCATTAATAACAGCATAAGGATATTAACATTCTTGAGGCATTTCCTCCCCATAAGAAGCACCTTCATAAACACAAAGACATTCAGAAAGCACTTGTGCCTTGCAAATGTCACAGCTCATTTTCCGGTTTATTTGGAAATTCTTGATTTATTATTTTTAACACTGAAATTATCCAAAGGAGTACAGCCTGCCTTTCTCCTCTCCCACCAACAGCATTTTGGATGCAGGAAATGGTAAAAAGGCAGCACTTCTTATCTGATCACAGGCAGTTAAATCCCAGCCAAGAACAAAGAATGGAAGAGTCCCTGGTGTCTCACAGTAGGTGTGTGGAGCCAATTTATTTGTCTCAACCCTGGTTGTCAGAGGGATATGTGGGAGGGGTTGCACGTATGCCATGTCCAAGAGGAAAGCTAGAAGATGCAGGAAAGCCTTGTCTCTGGGGAGTCCTTGCCTGGCAACCAGCTTTTGTCTCCCATGGGACAGGCAGTCAGCAGGAGATCACCAAAGACACTGTACCCCAGAGACCCTCCCCAGTCAGATGGGAAAAGATCTCTACCAATGGACTGTAGTGGGACACTGGACTGGGACAGTGGTCTCCCCTCAGCAGGCACACTTTGGGAGGGGCCAGGACCTAAAAAGTAACTGTCTTGTGCACTTTTTCAAACTTGGAGTGAGGGCTTTTGAAGCTTTTGCTTTTGTCCATTTGGGGGCTTTTTGAAACTTCGTTTTTGAGTGTGGGTTTTTTGATTTGGGCTTTTGGAGCTTTTGCTTTTGTCCATTTGGGGGCTTTTTGAAACTTCGTTTTTGAGTGTGGGTTTTTTGATTTGGGCTTTTGGAGCTTTTGCTTTTGTCCATTTGGGGGCTTTTTGAAACTTCGTTTTTGAGTGTGGGTTTTTTGATTTGGGCTTTTGGAGCTTTTGCTTTTGTCCATTTGGGGGCTTTTTGAAACTTCGTTTTTGAGTGTGGGTTTTTTGATTTGGGCTTTTGGAGCTTTTGCTTTTGTCCATTTGGGGGCTTTTTGAAACTTCGTTTTTGAGTGTGGGTTTTTTGATTTGGGCTTTTGGAGCTTTTGCTTTTGTCTTTTTGGGGGCTTTTTGAGTCTTACGCTTTTGCCCTGGCTTCAGCCTAACTTCTGGCTCTTCTGCCCTCGCATCTGTCCTGTCTTCCTGTGTCCCTGACCAACGCCCTGCCTGTTTCGTCTCTGCCTGAGCCCCCTGTGTCCAGCCCTGCCTGCTGTGATCCTCACCACGACCCTGTCAGGGTTCTGGCCCTCCTGTCTGAGTGCCCCTCACCTCATATCTGCTCTCCCATCGCTGTGGGAACCATCCCTAAGCAGGCAGCGCATAAAACCAAACTGCGTCACAACCGCGTGTGCTTTTTCGAACCTCAAGTGTGGGCTTTTGGATTGGGCTTTTGGAGCTTTTGCTTTTGTCCTTTTGGGGGCTTGTCAGAACTTGCTTTTCGAGTGTGAATTTTGGATTTGGGCTTTTGCTTTTGTCTTTTGGGGGGCTTTTTGAGTCTTACGCTTTTACCCTGGCCCCAGTCTACCTTTTGGCTGTCCTGCCCTCGCTGTCTCTTGCTCGCCCTCGCATCTGTCCTGCCTCCCTGTGTCCCTGACCAACGCCCTGCCTGCTTTGTCTCTGCATCTCTGCCTGACCCCCCGTGTCCAGCCCTGCCCTCCTCCGAGCCTGCCCGCCATGATCCTCGCAGGGACCCTGTCAGGCTTCTGGCCCTCCTGCCCGAGCGCTCCTCGCCTCAGGCCCGGTCCCGTGGGAACCGTTCCCAGGCAGGCTGTGTGCCCTTGCGGGCATCCGACGGCACTCCCCGACCTCTGCTGGTAACACCCTCGTTTTCCCTCTCTCTCTGTCTGTCTGTCTGTCTGTCTCTCTCTCCCATTTTTCTTCCTCTTGCTCCGTCTTCTCTAAGCCATCTTTAGTAGGGAAACTCCTTTTTATTTCAGTTCTTTGTCTGTTACCAATAAATGATTCACAGATACAATGTTTGCCTCGTTTGATTTAATTTAATTCCCAACCATCTATTTTTAAAAGAAATCCTTACAGTTCCCCACAGTGGAACATGACAACAGGTAACACAGGAAAACCCACTTTTGCACCAAAAGCAGCTCTAAGCTGGGTGTTTTAACTTTGCAGCTCAGCTAAGCAGGTAAGCAAGCACTTTTTCATTGTTCTTAGAAGGTTTCCTAGTCTCATTCCTTAACACTTTAATAAGATCCCTCAAATTCCCTGTAGTGACTTCTGAGATGTGCCTGATCTGTGCAATGTTAAGCCATAATCTATGTACAAATATCATGCCATTAATTCCAAAAAATACCCCTCCATCACTTCTAGAGGCTTTTAAATGTTTTATTCTTTTTTTCTCGGTTCACATTTCTTTAAAGTTGCCTTTAACATCCCAACCCATAATGCTTAGCAATACTACTGCTTAGCAGAGGTTAATTGCTAAGTTTTTTAGCAAGTACCTATCATTAAACAGGTGTGAAGATAGACTTGAACTTGTTGGAATTAACTGCTGGATAAATACTGAGACAACATAAAAAATCTGTAAGAATCTGCCCTTCAGCACCTTACATGAATGACATCAATAAACCACAAGGACCTTCTGTTAACTCAGAAGTCATATATTGTATAAAGATATCTACATTTCATCAATTCATGGCCACAGATCACACTAAAGGGATAAAACTTAGAAAAGCATAAAAATGCAGTACAATGTGAAAACCCCAAACTCCTAAAACACCAACCTGAACAGTCACTTGACGTGTAATACAAGCCAACATACAAGGCTTGAGGTGGGAATGAAAGGTGAGGGAACAGGCAAACAGCTTGAGCTGTACAACCTGGAATCCAAACAGCAGCATCCTCTTGCCTGAAAGAACCCAGGAAGGTCTAGAAGATACTCCATAAAGGATAGAAGTCTGTGTATCAGTCTGATTTTGCAAAATTTCACTGAGTATTTCAAACAGTCAGCTTCCTTTAACAGAAGAATGATATCCAGGACAGCCTGAGAAAATTCATCTATACCCTGGTTTCTAATGCCTTTTCCACAATCAGTCCTTACAACTCTTACTGTAGAGATAAAAAGTTGAGATCTTTTCTGGTTTCGTATGCAGACAGGCTTAGAACGTATTCTTAACCTAATAAAACAAATTAAAAACAGAAAGAAAAAGGCCAAATCTCTTCTAAACACTTGACTGCAATCTCTTTACTGCCTTTTCTCTAGACTCACACCCAGACAATTTTTATTGCTGGGTCTAAGAAGGCCAAGGTTTAAATATCCCAGCAGGTACCAGCTGAGCTGACATTAATTTAGTCACCTCTGTTTCTGACAGGAAGCAGCCACCAAACCATGCAGGGACCTGGTAAAAAGTTAGAGACTTCCTAGATGATGCACCACCAAAATGTGGTGTTTGTAAGTCTCAGGGATGGGCTTAGGTACTTAATGATTTTATTGGACTGATTATTCACTTAGTTAAAGCTAAACTAATGACAAAATATCACATAAATTAGCTCAAGCTTAATCTACAGGTATTTGCACAAGGAAATCTTTAAGGAATACCATAAACTTGTGTCTCATGCTGAACATCAGTCTGACACAGCATGCTTTGAAGTCAGTACAAAACCCTGTGTCTTTGAAGGATCCAGAATTTTGCTTACTTGTGGCTGCCTGAGTTTTCTACTTGATTTTTGATCTCTTTCCTCTAGTGTGAACAACATAGAAAAAAGAGGAACATTAAACTTGCCTTATAGATCCAGTTTCTCAGACCCATGATTTATACAGGAGATGATGGACAGGAACCAAAAAGTAGACACAGAATGAAGTAAACATCCAGAATGCATATGCTATGGGAAGCAGAGAGCTCTTCCCTTGCTGGATGCTGCCATTTAATGTAGCTTTTAATTAACAGCCTGTTATTTAAGTAATTTAAAGCTACAAGTTGATCCCTTCTATTATTTTTCTCCAAGGATTTAAAATATTGGAAGAAAGCTATGCCACAGTTTCTGAAGTTACAGAGAAAAGATGTGGAGGAATGGCTAAGCGAAAAGGGCCATGATCTCCTGGAAGCTGACAGCCCAGCCTTTAGTGCTGTGTGAGGCCCAAAAGATGAGGTCACCTGTCCTTGAATCTGCAAGATAAAGAAGAAGCTATGCAGTGGTAGACAACTTTTGTGGAACTAGCTCCAGGAGTTTGTGGAAAGAACTGACGTGTGAAAAGCAGCCTTGCCCCAATCACAAGCTCACCTCGGGCGCGTGGACAGGAGTGAAAACCCAACCATGAGTCTGTTGCCTGCGCCTGTATTGCTTGAGCGTCTACATATACTTTGTAATCACCGACAACAAAGGAGAACGACCGTACTCACACTGAGACTCATCCTTACTCCGGGTCTGGCTCCCACTCTGACAAAAAGATGCACCTACTAGCAGAGAAAAGGAGACAGAGTGGTTTCATAACCAGGCTACTTCAGTACAACAGCAGTTAATTTCACTTGAAACATCTTTCTCACTTTTCTGTTTCCACTGTACTCCTAGCTTGCAGCACCAAAAATTAGAGCAGTGAATGAAATGCAAAGCTCCCAGTTCTGCCCTGGCAACACTCTCTAGCTGACCTCAAAAAATGAACGATGAGAAGCAGTAAATACTAAGTTGCACCCCAGAAAAGATGCCATCATATGAACTAACAAGAAACCTGAGGTAGTTGCCAATATGATAAAGAAAACCATTTTATATTCTCAGATAGGCAACCAGGTTGAACTGAGCAGATCTGCTGTGTGCTCTGGTGTTATAATTCACTACAGCCCACATCTGCCAGCACTTGATAGAGGCAAGTTCTGCAGAGCCCTCGGGATGCTCAGGGCTGGAGCACTTGTCCCATCTGGGTTTGTTCTCTGGGAGAAGAGGTGACTTCAGCCTCCCAGCACCTACAAGCCCCTCCTGTTCAGAGTGAAGGGGGAAAACACCTGCAGGAACAGCAGTAGGAAGAGGGGTGAAAACATGGTGGGCTGAACCTGAGCCTGGAGAGAGGGGAGGGAAAGTATTTCTCTAAGGGATAAATTGCTTGGCTTTTTTTCCTCAATATATGGATCACTAATTAAGTTTGTGTTAGTTGCCAATAAATTAAGGAGAATTCCCTAAGTCAAGTCAGCTTTGCCCCTGACAAATATGCTATTTGATGAACTACATGCTTATCCTTTTATTACAGTCAGATTTATTTTACAAGAATTACTCCTGCAAAAAATAATTTCTCTCAATGTCAAGGTGCATTTCCTCCCCAGAGAAGAAAAAAAGGTTATAATAGAGACCACAGCTGAGAGGTCTGAAGGTACCAACAAATTCCCTCATGCCAGTAAAATGACAAGAACTGATTTTTATAAACTATTAGCAAGCTCACGCTTATGAGAAATGAAACAATGCTCTACTCAGTACTGTCAGACACAAGGTGATAGTCAAAGGAAAGGGTTTCAAGTGATTCTGCCCTACTGTGCCCATTGCAGACAGCAACCAAGACAAGTCTCATCTTTCATCTTACTCTGATGGGTTTTGAGAATTCCAGCTTCTGACTTTTAGTAGCTAGGATTTGGGTTTCAAACTTACCTGATGTGGTAGTGTTGAGGGTTAGGTTGTCTCCTGTTGTTAGGGAATTTTTTCCCATAAATTCCTTAGAAACACTAATGAGATACTTAAGGAGAAC
>VZRX01000417.1:0-74746 GCA_013398075.1 Notiomystis cincta | reverse complement strand
TTTTTTTTTTTTGTTTTTATTTGCTTGTTTTGTTTCGTTTCCTTTGAATGAGGTGAGTTTTATGTCGTTTTGTTTTGACTGCACTACACCCATGAGCAGCAGTGTCAGATACTGTTTTTCTTTGCAAGGTATGATTTGGGCCAGGCTTTACCTGTGATTTTTTTTCCCAATTCCTTCCAAAAAGGCACATCAAAAGCTTTTTTCCCCCTCATATATTTTTTTTTCTTTCCTGTAGTAAATCTGTTGTCATTGAAAGGACTGATCTTATAAGATGTCTCGAATCCTCCTCTCCCATAGATACTGTCACAGAAGCAGGTGCTTGGCATCTCTCAGGATCAAACCCTAAAATGCTAGTTGCCATGGTGACTGAATGTGAAAGAACAATAAAGAGCTGTTTACCACGGAAACTTATCAGCAGGGCTCGACAAAGCACCACAAAACTGTAATTAGGGTTGCGTTGAAACAGCTTTATTTCTGCAGCTAAAACTAGGCAGCAGCCTTTGCCTTTGATTTCTTCCAGATATTATTCGTTGTACATCCCTTGCCTCCCTTGCGTAAGATCCCACCCAAACTCTAAGTAGATTATAGCAGAGTAGGCAAAAATTAGCATTTTGAAAAATCCATGAAAAACAAGGCTGCAAAACTGCATGCAAATGACTGCATGAAAAATGATGCTTTGAGAAGCAAAGTGCTTTGAAATATCCTACACACCCAGAGGTTGCTACACTCCACAGCAATCTGCAGAAGATCATGATAATTTAGCATATATATTTGGATGTAAGGATTCTTTTCATATTTGATTGAAAGGGCAATACCCCAAACAGAGCACAGAGTCCTTTTTCATGTTAAATTTTGGTTGGTTTTTTGCTTCTTAGGACTCTAGTTTCCTATGCTGTTAGTAATACTGCTGTCATAGCTGACAAGTTAAAACAGAGATTGTTAATAGTAGTAATCAATGTTAGCTTGGCAGCTCTGTGTCCTGAATGAATTCGGAGGTGCACTGTGAAAAGCATTTCACGAATGCCTGTGAAGGGAAGGTCTTTAAAGGGAAGAGCTTTCGCTTTAATTAAGCAAGGCAGATGGTGCTGGAAGGGAAACAAAGGCACACAGAGGTGAAGCATCTTGCTCACAGCTGATCAATGACAGGTCTCAAAGAGTTATTCCCAAATTGTTAGGGTTTTGAACGAATGCCAATCATCAGGGAAAATCGTGGTGCACCTTTAGCACTCGGTTTAAACACCGTGCATGGGATGAGTGTCTGCAGGTCAGAGGTGATGATGTGGAGCACCAGCAGCCCACAGGCAGCAGTTTGGGAGTCTCTGTGTTACCTGTACATCAATACTCATATTTCTGCATGTAGGAATTGCACAGGGAGGAAAGCTCCACTCTTCTGTCACAGCATTCAGGAGGGTATTGGCAGGTTTCAGTAATTCAGCAGAGATATTGGGGAGCCTCGTGTAGTTGTCTAATTTATGTGCTGGGTTATATAATGAGAAAAGTAATGGTATAAAAATAAAATATGTTTAAATAAAATCCTGTATTAAAGACTCCACAAATAATGATCTGCAGCATTCATCCTCCCTACTCCCCCACAAGGTGTTTTTATGATGCTTCCATTGTTTCTGCAGGTTGTGCTGCTTCAAACTTTCATGCTAGTTGTTCACCATGTGAGTCCCAGAAATGGGCAATCTGTTTCTGTTAGTGTTGTATTTGAATCAGTTAAATCCAAAACACTAACACTTCTATTTTTAGTTTCCAGCAGCAATAGATACCTAATATATTTGACTGAGAATAATTCTGCTGAATAGGTAAAAATCATCTCTTGTGCATCAGCTAAACCTTTCTTTTATGTATGTAGAAGAAATGGATCATCTGTGCTTCCAGGCAGTGCCCTTTAGCAGGAGATAGAGAATGATTTTCTAAGAAGAAAAAACTATTTCCTTTGAGCATTCAAATCTCTGCATTGATTTCTCTTCCACTTCAATGTAAACCCATCGCCTTTGCTTCGGTGTGTTGCAGCTGGATGACAGAGAGGAAGGTCAAATTCTTTGAAGTGATATAACCTGAATTACAAACCAGGTCTGGAAGAGAGATAGTGGGTGGAAAGAACACAAGCCAGGGCTGATCTCTGCACAAGCTACAGCTGCTGTCAGTATTTGTACCGCTGGTCTCTGATAATTAGCTGCTACATGAAGTAAAATGTCTGGTGTGCCCCAGGTAACTGTTGTTGTGAGAAACTAGCAAAGATAATGATATCTGTTTCCTGCAATCGTTTCTAGTGTTGCCTCGTTTCCATCACTCACCTTTGGTAATCACCAGGAAATCTCCTGGGATTCATTCCTCACCCTTGGCCCGGGGTGCCTTGCCCTGAGGGGCAGGACATGGGGGGAGGCAGTGCCTGCTCATTTCCTGGCACGTGTGGAGACTTCAGAGGGAGTGGGAGAGGGAGGCAAAAATATGTCCTGGAGCAGAAACAGTTGCTAAGACATCATGAGTAGGAAATGAGAGATAGGAATTAAAAGCTGGATCATAGAGCTGCAAATTATTTTAATGTGTTCCCTTCTCCAAAAAGCTACAAAAAAAGTTTGTCATTGATTATCCTTTGTTAAATTTGAAATATGGGACTTCATGCTTAAGTGTCCAGGTTTTCCTGGCAGTGAAAGCAGAGGCAAAGGGCTTCCTCTAAGATCCAAAATACAAAATACATGGGGCTTGGGGCCTGCTGCAGTTTCACTACTTCAGACACAGATGCTGCCTGGTTCTGGCACAACTATTCAGACATCCCTTCACTCCGAGTGAAGTCCTGCCCTATTGGCCCATGTGAGACTTGAAAGGACACAGAGATCCCTGTGTTAGCCCACTCATAATGAATTACACCCATAATGAAGATGATTTCTTATGTCATTTAGCTACACAACATCTGAAATTAATTTTGTGGGAGCGAGGAAGTTGTTCACATTGGGCTTCAGGGGCTATAGCCCAGGGACTGTTAGCTATCAGAGGCAAATCAGGACAGCATCAAAGCTAAGAGTTTGGTAAAATGAAAAAATGTTTTGCTTAAGAACAAGAGCAAACAGTTTGGTGGGAGACATCTCACACAGTTCTGGCTGGTTTAAGTTCTGCTTCTGATGGAGAAGGAAATGTTCAAGCCTGCTGCAGTCAGTGAGGGGCAGCGGATACCTCAGGTAGTTCTCCACCAATTTTCAAATGAGGATATTTCTTGTCCTTTACAAGTGATGAAGCAATATCTTAAGTCAAAGACCTAATTTTAGGGGTTAGATGGGTACCACCTTGTAGAAGAGATAAAGTTCTCATGAATGGACTGTCAGTAACAGAAATATCCGAGTCAGTGAGAGCTTATTGATTTAACACAATAGGTGAAGCACAAAGCCTCTTTATAAATTTTTCTCCAGTATGCACATATAAACTAAATTTTCCACTACGTACTTTCTTTTTTCCCTAAAAACTTCTTTTTCCTCCTAAGGTCAGGAGTTTCATGAAAAATCCATCATTTTGAGAACTCATTATGTTCCATTTAATGAATGGGCAGCAAAGCCAAGATGTACCTTGAGGCCTCTGAACTCTATCTCTGAAAAAAGGGTATAGGGATGGATGGGTCAGTGGTGACAGAAGTAAAGTACTCACCCACCTGCTAGGAATTTGGGATTTTACTCATGTGACCTTTTCTTTGCAACGAGTCTCCATATGTACACTCATGATGAAGGGAAAAAAGCATTGCTGAAACCAGAAAAATAACACAGAAAAAAGTTTAAAGTTATAAGTATGTGTTGCACTATGTTGAGTGTCAGCCTGTAAAATGGAAGCTATTACTTCTTGGGGAAAACAATCCAAAATACAAATATTCCATGATATATAGAAGTCTGTGAAAGCAAGGGCAATACTGATGGACTAAGGCTGGTAGTAGACAGGAAATTAAACCTAAGTTTACAGTGCATCCTAAAAAGACATCTGGGGCTCCATTCAAAACCACATTATTGCCTCACCCAAAAAAAGTCAAGATTTGGTAGGGCTTTTGCTCAAATACTGGTTTTAGTTATTGACACATAGTTAACAGATAAAAACAGGAAAACATCACAGAAATTATTGTGATAGAGAAGAAACTATCAGGGAAAAATAAAAAAGGAAAAAAAGAAATGCAATGTGCAGTTTCCTTCTGTTGCACATTAACTGTGAAAGTCCCACTGAATATCAGCTGCAAGACCTCTGGTCAGCCTGGGTAGAGTATTAACCCCGGTGAAGGGAAGTGGACACAGAAACTCTATTAATATTTGTCAGAAATACAATGTAGGGTGGAGTAAAACAACAAAAGAGAATGGAGCAGCACAAGGAGATAGTGTCAAAGAACAAATTCAGAGATCTGAGTTATTTCCCAGATTTGCATAGACTTTCTATGTCGTGTTGGCCAGAATCAACAAATTGGTTCTTATCAATTTCCTTCCTCTCTAAATAACTACGTTGTTGTCTTTTATTTTGCCTTCTAAGATTAGAAGTATGATGAGACTCTATCCATGCTGCTTCTTATAATGGGACATGGTACTGCTGAGGCTTCTACTGCTACTCAATCACTTTCCCTACGGTAAGGGGTAATGTGGAAGAGAGGAAATAAATATGTTCTTGTGGGCCCCAGGGGTGCTGAAGGACCTGTTGCTACCTTTGTTTAAAACTGCATTCAATGAGATACTGCAAAATTTGCTTTTAAGTGCCCTCTGGCAGTCAGAAATAGGAGATGAGACATATGCTGACATTTCCATCCTAGGGAAATAACTGTGTGAGTATTTCACTCTTTTCAAACACACCCTTACAAATACACTCACAGTAATCTGGATTACAGAGTGCTAGCAATCAATCTCTGAAGATGTTTTTAAAACCATTAGAAAGTATTATTTCTCAATAGGAAAGAAGTAGCTGCCATTCTATTTTTCAGTATTTTTGTTAATTTCATTATCAAAAGAAATCCATAAATGATACCTCAGATTGTCATATTTTTCTAGTTTTTACTTGCTATCAAATCAGATTTAAGTGGAAGGCTGCTAGGTAGAAAAGCTAGTTGTAATTAATGCACTATCAAGGAAAATTAATCAAAGCTCTTCTTCAGACTCCTGGATAAATTCTGCAAGTTTCCCTGTCAGTGGTCCCAGCAACAATTTAGCTCACAATCAAACATAAAGTTAAAATCAAGCTTCTGAGTTTTCTCATTTGTTGTCTTTCCCCTTCTTTCACTTCTGTTCAAGATAAGAAGACAGAGCAAAACTCAGAACTCTTTCCTTCCAGAGGATGCTGTTTTAACATGTGCTGTGACCTCCAGGGAAAAAAAAACAACATGGATGCATACACAGAAAAAACAAAAATACATCCCTCAGCTGCCCCTCAGATCCTTACTAAAGCACTAATTCCAGCTTTAATCTGGTCCACATTATTTTCCTGAGCATTCAAACTTTGACAATAAAGCCATTTATAGAGTAAGCAGATTTATTGTTTCACTAAGCACACTGGGCTGTATGGTCTGTACACTTTGAGTGAGCCTAGAGACAGCAGTGGAAGAAAATACTAGATTATTAGGTTATGCTTCACAATTTTATGTCAACAAATAGCTTCTACTTTTCTAGCTATGCTACCTGTCTTTCCCTGTCAGCTGTCAATGGCTTGCTTCTTTCTAATGAATGCTGGGGCCTCCAAAGTTCCCCCAGGCACACATACATCAAGAAAAATGCTGAGATTTGTCAATTCCCCTAACATCCATTTAGGATTATTGTCAACATTTATAAATCTATAAGCAAAACATTCCCTTGAGACTAATTCTTTTTGACGGTTAGTTGAGGTAGGTCACCCAGCAGGGAAAATCTTGTTGGTGTATGGCAAGGATGTGCTGCCTTTAATGCCTCCTTTTTATCAGTGATCTCTGAGTCATTTGACTGCTTCTAGAGTAGGATTTAGCATTTCTGTATGTGCCAACCCCCTTGATTTTGTAATGGTGTTTGTGCGTTTATATAGAATTTGTTTATACTTGGCATGGGACTGAAGTGTGGAAAGGCATAGAAAAACCTCTGTCCTTAAGAGTAACATATGGGATTTCTTTAATTAGTATTTTTTGCTAAGGCTCCTGCATAAATGCTTAGCTTGCTCAGTTAGCAAAAGAAATATCAAGTAGCTCAGAAATTGTTTTAGTTTAAGTTCACTCAGAAATTTGTCAGTTCTTTTAAAAAGGGAAGGGAAAATACTACTCTGATGCAGCATTAAGGAAGCAAGTACATATGGAGGAAACTGATACTGTCAGGCCATCAGTCAAAGGTGGGGAGGGTGATATTTGTATCTTACATCTAATATTAGAAATTAGGTGTAAGGAATCCCTAACATACATCAGAATTACTCTCTGAGATGGCTATCTCAACTTTTTCTATTGCTCAGACATGTACAACCCACTAGGTTATTAGGAACTAAGTCTCATGGCATTTTAGTCAATGAAACAACTTGCTTTTAACAAATATTCTTAGAAAGTCCATTTAAGATCTATAGATAGATCTATAGGTAGAATCAGCACTAGGCAGTTAATTCAAATGCTTTCCAACATCCTTGAACATCCTGGTCAATGCAAAGTATCTGGGAAGAGGTTGAAAGAAAAGTGAGAATTCCCAGTGTGTGGAGGAGACCAGGGCAGTACAAAGCTTCAGAATATAAATGGGTTTGTAATGGTTCAGGTCAAAAGTTCATTCAGCTCAGTAGTCTACCTGCCACAGGAGGAAGAGTATAAAGACCAGGCAGGGCAGAATAATTTCTCATTTGCATATGCTCCAGGCCTTCACAACCTGAGGCTGACAGACTTCCCGAGCTGGATGTAGGAGTGTTACAACTTTTTCCTCATGTGAGGAGCTCTGTAGCTCAGTTTTGAGCCTCTGTAAACTGATAACTTTAGTGTCCTCAGTTTAATTTCACATTAAGCAGAATTGTGTGAATTGTCACTTTGTGAACCTAACATCTACTTGCTACTTACTTCCTGGGGAATCTCAATGAACCTGATATATTTGTTTTTAAGGAATCTTAAAACTGGCAAAAGGAGAATGGTGCATCAGTTCATAGACTGCAAAGACCATGAAGAATTAAACAAACAAATTGCAACAAAAAAGAAGAGTAAAAGCACTTGAAGCTGTTACCTACATCTGAATGATTGTTATTAGGAAAAGCAAGTGCCACACCTACAAAATTGAAATGGTTTTGAAAGTTTACCGAGTTGGGAAAAGAAAACAAAAAGGTTCAGACACTCAATTCAGTGAAGTAAGTGGAGGGACTATCTGCTTCTTCTCCTGTTAGGATAGGCACACTTTTGAATCCTGGTTCAGAAGTGGTTGTCCCACGTGCCTGTCATTTTCCTGCCCATCCAGGTTGGTCTTTAAGGATTTAGGTGGTTGCTCAGGCTTTCAGAAAATGAATGAATGTCAGAAAAGGGAAGAGTTACATGCAATCAGCAAAGCTTCCTTAAGAGTACAACATTTCCTTACAGACAGGACTGAGCTCAGTAAGTGATTTTTCACATATAAAATATGCAATTTGACTTCAGCCTTTCTTACCAATGGTTGTAAGTGAACTTAATAACAGCTGTGAAGATTGCCTGGTTACTAGAGATAAGGAAGCTACCAAACCCAGTGTTGTAAGAGGAATTTAATGAGACCTCATATTTGATTGTGAGGCAGCAGGATTTGAGTAATAGTAGACCTTCTCTGCCTCATCCAACTAATTAAAATTTGTGCCAAAGGCAACCGACTAACAGTGACATGGAAGGCCAACACGTCAGTGAGGAAAGCTGGGCTACAGTGGAGAAAATTGCAATATTTGGTTATGGCACTATCAGAATTTAGTCTTTGTGATGTAGTTTAGTGCCACCTCCATAGGGAAGTTCTCAGGAGCACCCATGCAAAGTGCTCAGGCAGCACGTTTATGTCTCTGTATCAGAGAGAAGGGGGAACTGGAGCAGAAAGTGAGGGAAAGAGACTTCAGAGCATGGAGGAAAAGAGAAGCCTTAGAGTTCAGAGAAGGAAAGCAAAGAGAAAGGCATGAAGAAAAATGACCCATGAAAGGTTAGAGCTCACAAAGAAAGGGATCGTGTGTATGGCAGTCAGGGGAGCAGAAAGTCCTCCTAGGTTGACTAAGCAGAGACAGTTTAAAGGCATTCAGTCATACTAGTGATTATTAGTCCTTTGAAACCTATTAATCCTATTATGAGGCTGTGGAGTCATTTTATAATTTAAACAGGCAAGCAATTACATTTAAACTTTGTTGCCATGTATTTTCTTTTGCTTTTTTTAAATTTAATTTCCATATTTCTTTATTTTTGGCTTAATTTTCTTTTTTTTTCCTTTGCAACTTTTCTTTTCTGTCTTCTTGTTTCCTTACCTCTCCTGTTTCTTCCTACACTTTATTCATCTGAAGATTAAAGGGGAAAGGTTGTGTGACCTTTACTACCAGCATTCCTCACATTAGGAGGATGGGGAGGCAAAATAAAGCTCCTGGAATCTTTCAAGCAAAGCAGAGTATTATTGCATACACAATAAAATAGTTCATAAAAGGAATTTAGAAAGAATACAGTAAACACCAGTATAAGCAGCAAAGTTTGGCCTCAGCCCACAGGCTCTGTCAGGCAGTTGAATACTCATCAGGCAAAATGGCAACATAGCCAAACAGCTGTGTGTTCCTCAGAGAAGCTGTAGAAACACATGGTCTTAGAAGAAAAAGGGGCCTTTCTCTTCTTTAGGCTTACAGACATTCTGCATAACAGTCAAGCTTTTACTCTTTCCTTAAGAAGATGTCTGTACCTGGGGAATTGTTTCATAGACTCTGTTTTAGGCAGTTAATATTCACATGTTATGTTGAATTTGTAATTACTTGCAAATTGTATGAGGGACACAGCCCATCCTCTCACTCCCTTGGCTGCTGCCACACATCTGCCATCAGTGCAGAATGATCCTTCCCTGGGCAGCAGCCACTGTATTTCATTCAGGTTTGCTTCCACTTTGGAGGCCAAAGTCATAAGACATGAGGGAAATTGTTCTGGATCAGTTTTAGTCCCTGTGTATATAAACAGTCAGCAGCTTGCACACCACTTTATAAATCATAGTTGGTGCAGCAAAGATATTCCCACCAAGGCATGGGGGTGCTGTGAAATGCAGGAGTGCTGTGCACTGTGATGTGCTGGCAGGAGGGACAGCTTGCCAGGCTACATGAGATCTCCAGGATCTGAGGGGATGATGGAGACAAGGTGCTCCTGGTCAGTCAGGTGTAAGGGCAACACTTCCCTCCCAGTTTGTGAAAGAATACACAGCCACAGGGTTGCAAAACCAGCAAAGCAGCATTTGTGGAATTCACAAAGGGCAAAGTGCTATTTCCCATAGCAGGCATATTTATTTTGATGTGGTTGTCTGTGGGCAGTAGGGGATGAAATCAACCACCCAATGACATTTATATTACAGTAACTTTGCTGTGGTCTGGCAAGGGGCAGAGATCTGAGAGCAGATACAGTGAGCCTCAATGTTCCTTCTGACTGCCAGGTCTAAATGACAGAGCCAAACTGCTGTATTGCCACTCTTGCTGTAACTTCTGGAGAATTGTTTCCCCATCCACTTCTTTTTTTGGCTTTGGGGTGGTTTTTTTGTTTGTTTTCTTTTTTTTTTTCCCTCGCTGAAGAAAGGACACACCCTTCTGGTGGGATAATTAGGGCAAGAATACTCTCTTTCTCAGGGCCTTGTGTTTTTGGGGAGAATCCAATGTGAAACATGTATGACACTTTCCCCATGCTAATGAATGCCTGCAAAGCACATGTACAGGTGAGGGTCTCTGTTAGGTAAGTTCATACCTGCTGTCCATCAATGTCTATAGTGCTGAAAATGCAGACAGTGGATATGTGTGAGTCAGGCTACTTGCACTCCCAAGACCTCATTAGCCACAAGAGCCATTTGCTTGCTATTAATTCATTAATCAATTTCTAGTGTAAAAGACTGGTCCAGAGGAAAAAGAAAATCTTTCTACATCACTTGCTCTTATGTGTTCTACATTTTAGGAGGACAGCATTCAGTCTTCATTTATTTACACACCTAAAAATCCCATTTTCTAACTCCATGGAGTTTGCCATAGTAATAGGCATCTCAGCTCTTCTGCATGTGTTAATACCTTCTGTGTTTCCTGGGCTTATCAAATAAAGGCTATAAACCTTGCCCAAAGTTGTGCTATGTTCAGATACAAGTTATTGGTCTCTACAGTATTAAGTAGAAAGTATTATTTGACTAGATACATAGAATGGCCCAAGTTGGAAAGGAACATAAGGGATCATCTCATTCCAAGCCCCACATCGTGGACAGGGACACCACCTTCCACTAGACCAGGTGGCCCAGAGCCCCTTCCAGCTTGGGCTTGAACACTTCCAGGGCTGGGGCATCCACAGCTTCTGTGAGAATCCTGTTCCAGTGCCTCACCACCCTTGTGGTAAAGAATTTCCTCCTAATACCTAACCTAAACCTACCCTCTTTCAACTGCCTCCTACATTCCTAAAATAGATAAATGTAGGAAATCAGGATTTGAACACGAGAAAGGAAAGATTCCTGTTTCTCCTTTATAGCCTAAAATTCTATACATGATTTCTACATAGGATGTGTGACAATATAATTTGTTAGGTGTTTTCTGAAGGGCTATTTTGTTTTGCAAGAAATGTGTTGTAGAATAGTACAAATTTCAGCAAACATGAAAAAGCAAAAAATAGGAGAAGCTTGCAATTTAATTAAAATTAATGCACTCACTGATAATTAGTAGATAATGGGCACTAAATATTTTTATAAAAATAAGCGATCCTTTATTATTTAACTAAAAGGCAGTTTAACATTTTATCACTGAAATTTATCATAAATATTTCACAATATTATGCTAGTGTTTAAATATTTATGGAAGGAGAAGAGCTCTAACACAAGAAATTGGGATTGTACTTAAAGCAGTCACACAGGACACTGGGGATGTTATTTTAAATATCCACTCCCAGTCAGATGGTTAAAAAAATCTTGAAAGCTAAATATTTGAAAGCTCCCAATTTTCCTATATTTCAAAACCAGAAAGAAATTTTAATCTTAATAAACAAAAAAAAAGTTTTTCTGTCCCTTGTCTGTCAGAAAAAATCACAACAAAATAAAAATATTTAATTTCACAAGTCTATGGAATCTTGTTTTGTTGACTTAGGCATTGTGTAGCTACTATTTTTTTTTTCTGTAGAAATATCTATGAAAAAAAAAAAATCTGGTTTACTCTACTTGCTATATTTTATTGCCAAAAAGTAATGACCAAACTAAATGATCAAGCTTAACCCAGAATCTCTTCTCTGGCAGTGGCCAATGCTTCAGACAAAGGTACAAGAAAATCAATGGTCAATTACATCACTACCCTACCAAAGTGAAAGATTTTTTCCCTCTAATTCTTATTAGTTAGTAGCAAGCAGTAGCTTGCTCTTTTATGTTCCATATATATAAATATATGCATATATATTTATATATATACACACACACACACAAAACATCTTGTCTGATGTATCTATGAGATTCGTAGTCACCATCTAGAACTTTAAATTCCTTAAAAATCCTGTATGCACCCAATGTTGACATGTGGCAGTGAGTTCCACAGCTAACAGCTAATATTCTGAAAGCAAAATATTACGCTATTATCAAACAAACAAACAAAAAAGTAGCCTTATAATTTAAGTGGACTCCCTTTTTGTTTTTAAGATGCAGTAGGAACATAGAGAAAATACACTTATGGCAGAGGCAGTAGTGGTTGGTCTGGATTTGATTTGGACCTTTGCTCCTGATTTAGGAGTCTTCAGCCATTACTGGACCAGAAACACTAACTTTTTGGGTGTTTTGTACACTACAATCACTCCACTTCTGTTAAATTATATAAATTTAAGGTCCAGACAGCAATGTCCTTTGGTATCAATGGTTAAAGCAGGAAAGTGATGCAAAAAAGCATGTTCTAAACCTTAGGGATGAGGAAATGAATTCAGCTTAGGTTCCCTGTTCTCTGAGAGCCTCACTAGGTCACATTGTGAAGAGAAAACTGGAGGAAAACCTAATTATGAATATATTGGTATTTGTAATTCCTATTTATACCTTAAATTTTGAACAATACTATAGCCACATTTTTATTGTACTTCAAGCAACACATGTAATTTCCATCATGAAATGGAAATATTGTCACACATCTACTAAACAGAGATGGGAATAATGCATATTTTCAAGGTGTGATTCTCATGGAGACCATGGATGAAGAATGCACTTTGAATACACAGTATGATCAATGGCATAATAATTGATACCTGTTTTCTTGTGTGTTCTTCCCTGTACAGTCTTTATAAGCACACGAGTGTCTTTATAGTCTCAGAAGTGCTGAGAAGCAATTTGGGAGTCTCAGGTTGGTAGAAGGTACTCTCTAGACATGGACAGGAAGGAGATTTGCATTCCTTTGGGTCTCTCAAGGGGAACATTGTGTTAAAAGGCCACACTTTTCCTCTCTTCACATGGTTTTCTTTTGAGGGGTTTTCTTGGGGGTGAAAACAGAGGAAATGTCTAAATGTTAAACTGACTAGATACAAAGAGACAAATTTGTGTGCTTGGATCCCATTTTAGGTACCTAAATAGGGGGCCATATTCTTAAAAATCTTGCATCCGTCAGGTCCTGCTAAGACCAGTTTGCTGGGAACAATGGCAACTTCTGCATGCCAAGCCCTTCCCAGAACCTGGTCTGTGCACCCCACCAGTTTCAGTTCTCCTCCTCTATGGTCAATTAACGAGTTAATTTTCTCTGGTATTTGTGGGGGCCTTTGGCATGTCACTGAGGGAGAAAAGAAACATTTCCTAAGAATAATTACAGTAATTGCTGACAATAGCTTAGGAATAGCAATACTGCTTGACCCAACCTTGAATGTTCCATTCACACCACTGAGAAGAGTTGTTGAGGTCTTAGACAACATTCCCAGCCTCCAAATGTGAACGAGAGTCCTCTGTTGCCTTCTGGGCTACTGGTCCTGCCTGAAATTGATGTGAAATTGGACTGGACCCTCTTCATAAAGGAGCCATATAGAGCAGACTTTTCCACCTTCCTGTGAGGAAAGCAGAGCTCAGCACTTAAGCTTCATAAAGGAGGGGCCCGGCCACCACCAGTGGATTCCTGTTACAACAGGATTAGACAAAAAGCTACCACGAAAGACTCAGAATATAATGATACTCCTGATGCTTTCACTTTTGATGCCTTAAAAGCTGTCTTTGCATTATATGCTGCTGGCTCCATTGCACACTCTGGGGCATTAGGGTAAGTGAACATGCAAGGAAAAGGAAAATCAATCTTCAACCACAGATAATGGAACTACTGGTGCAGATGGTCACTAAACACCAGTGGTTTATAGGCTTCACTCTAGGGCTTGAGTTGCTCAGATGATTCCCTGTGGAAAAGAAAGAGAAAAGTTATGAAAAAATATGGAATATCCTTCTCCTTGGCATCATATATATTTCATCGCACTGACCTTTTTAGCATTTGATTGTAGCCTGCTCTGCATTCACAGCTTGATGCAAAATTGTGAGGGTCTCAGTTCTGTTTGTTTTAACCCCACATTCAGTCACTGCCTCTTTTATGTCTCAGATCCCACTGCTCATGCTGGAAAGTGTCAGATACACAGCCAATGTCCATGATGATGGATTGCAATGTTGTGTGAGTTACACAGGAGAGCGCCATTGTGTGCAGTTTTTCATGTAATTAGCCAGGAAATAGATCTTGTTGGGCACACACAGCCTTTGGAAACAGAATTTTTATCCTTGCAGCTGACCCTGATCAGAGGTATCACCAAGATTTCATTAACCACAGCAACAATAAATGCTGATGTTTTCATGTATAGGAAAAAAATCAGAACTTAATGAGCACCACTCTGTATGATTCAAACAACTGAAATACATATTTAGGAAAACCAGGCAAATTTAAAAACATCTTTTCACTTTCCCACTTAGCCAGTCTGATAATTCAAATTCTTAAGAAAGTTCAATATCCAAATTCTTTTGGACTTCCAGTGACTTTTTCTTTACTCAGGCATGTTTATATATTAATGAATCTAAAGTTTTCCTGATTTTTAGAGTGGCATTTTCAAAACCACTTAGTTATTTCATTAATAGCACAGTTGTCTCTTCTGTAGTGATCTCTGAAAACCCCTTTTATTTTTTCCCTGGGGGAAAGGGAGGAAGAAGGATAAGAAAATTAGTAAGATTTAAAGAAAGAATAAGAAGATCTATACAGAGGACATATTTCTGCAGATTTTACAGTTTTTAAACTTCTCTTAAATTTTGAAAAGTTTACATTCTTTTTACATTTTCTACAACCATCACTACATGTATTTTTTTTACGCAGTGGACATGGAGGTAACTCCTGGATAATAGAGGAATAGTTGAATTAAATGTAGTATAAGTACATTTTTCTGGTTAAAATCAGTGAAATTCTCTATATTTTGTCATATCATGTGATGCATTAATGAGGACCAAAACAACAGTTACAGAGCTATGCTAATTTATGTTTTCAATTTTATGTGGGATTTCTGTGGAAACAAAACTATTTGTTAAATTATTTTACTGCTTGCTATGAAATTTTCATTTATTTTAATATTTAGGCTTCTTTAATTTTTACAGACTTTTAGAATTAAATGATGGGGTTTTGAATGCATGTATTATGCATTTTTTTTTCTTTAATGGTTCTTAAAATTAAAATATTCAAGAAGGAATTGATATAGATTCTTTTCATTACTTTTATTTAGGATTTGTTGATGCACAATTCTTGTCAGGTCTGGATAATTCAACCTGTCAGTTTTGGAAGACTTGTCTGTTTTTTTTATCTTCTGACTTCAGGGTTTTTTGGGCATCATTTTACACACATCAATACAAACCTGTGTTCAAATACAGCTGTAGGGAAGAAATCTCATAAGATTTCAGTAGGTTTTCCTACATAGGGGATGGAGAATGAGAGAGTCCTTCAGGGAGCAATTCAAAAGTGTGGCTCTTTTCTCTTTCTCTCCTCTTCTGTCCTCAAAGTATTACTGCAAAATCAAGAGAATCTAAAAAAATCAGTAGTGTGGTCAAAAGTCTAAAAGATATTTCCCATAAAAAGTAATAAAAAAGCATAGATATTTTAAAATGACACAAATCAGAGGGAACACTGTGAAATTATATGTTCTGAAAGTCAAAATTATCTGAAAACAAAGTCCAGGGAAGATGAATAGGAACTTCTGTTTCCTGGAGTAAGAACAAGGATGTATAAAGGATGGGAGATTCAAACCAGAAACACCAAAATGTTTTTTCCATGCAGCTTTGTGATTAAACAGTGGAACTTAGAAAGTAGATGAGACCAAGATTTTGGCCAAGTTTAAAAATGGATGTGCATTTATATGACTGCCAGGACCTCAATTAAGGAAAATAAATAGTTCTAAAAGCTTTTTAAAGTGTTCTTAAACCTGTTAGAAGACAGAATGAGGTGCTGCTGGGGCTGTTTTATTCCCTGTATTCTGGCTACAGAATTTTGCCAAGCCTTACATAGCAACAATTTTAGTCCTGATGGAAAAGGTGCACTGCTGTAACCAAATAGGGCTGGCACTGTGCCTGTGCTTAATTTCTAAATAAATACATAAAATTTCAGGTATTTGTGTTTGCTGAGATGTGAGCTTTGGCCCCAGCATAACACGATCCCCTTTGTACATTGGATTCATCCAGTTTCTCCTGTTGCAGGGTTTCTCACATGCTGCTACTTCACTTTAGAAGTTTGAGGAAGGAAAGGAAACATCTGGAGCAAAGGCAGAGGGTAAAGAGGTTAACGACTGATGGAAAATAGTGAGCTTACCTCCAGTTCAGTAGCCACACAAACTCCTCTAGCTCTGCATTCCTTTCCACAGGAAAAACTCACACATTTGTTCACAAAACTATCAGTGTTTGGTGTCAAAATGCCAAACCTCCTTCACTTTCTTGTAACAATCTGGATGTTAATTTTTTTTTGTGTATGTAGGACCCAGCTAAGTGATTCAAGGTTGATGCACTACTTAGTGAGTGGCAAAAGAATTCTGCTCTCTGTTTGAAGTGGGAGCTCAGCAGTCCCAGGGGTGCAAAGGCAATAAACTGGCAGAAACACTCCTTTTAACTGCATCCCCCCAAAATGGTAATGAGCCCTCTGAGTGGTCCAGTTGATAATATAAGTTAATAAAACATTATCAATTGTAACATCAATTTATAACCTCATTGGGAGGACCTCTGTGATAGGTCTCTACTGATATTTGATTTTGGTAGTGAGAATAAACTCCCCTTGTGTTAAGTGATTTTAGAGCTAAAAACTTTTTCTTTTTTTTTTTTTTTTTTGGGGGGGGGGAAACTATGTAATCCCTTTGGCTTCAAGACACTGCTTTTTCTGGTTAAAGGAAGTTTAACATTGTCCCAGGTTCTTTAGATTCTTTGGAAAAGGAGAAAATGATAACAACATCATTTAAGATGGAGATGCCTTTTAGACAAACTACAGTACATTACAGACTCACTTTAGCTCAGTTTTGATTCCAAAATGTTCCCTTCCCTTAGCACATTAACTTTGTCAGCCTTGTGTTTTGCTAAGGCAGTCAGGCTGCTCTGGATTTATATTCCCCTCTGAAATCAATAAAATAGTAATGAAGCAACAGTGGACACAGTCAGGGCCCTGCAACAGAGATGCAGACCCCATGCTGGGTTAATGTACTAAGGGATTTTGCAGCAGCCAGATTTCCATTTAATGAATTTCCTCTTTCTTTCCCCCCTTTTTCCTGAACACCCCCACATCTCAGTTTGCTGCCCTTGCTCTTGTGTGCTTGCTCCCTTTCACGTGACACGAGTCGAACTTTCCCAGCTGTTATAAAATGGGAGCTGTGAGGAAGATTGTGGGCAGGGAGAGGGGGCTCCCAGGAAATCCTCATTTGTGTCCAGCTGGAACCCCTGCCTGTCAGCCTGCTGGGCTGTGTGGTACCAGTGGGACCAACCCCCCAGTGCCAGCAGGGATGTGGCTTAGAGGAAAGGTGCCCCCAATATTTTTGCATCTCACAAAATGTCCTGGGACAAGTAGTAAGGTTTATTACTACAGTGCAAGAGGAGAAATCATTGCTGCCATACTGTTGAATACAGTCTTGTCTTCTCTCTCCTTGCCTGAAGTGACTTCAAACTGTGAAAATATTGCTTCTCAGGCTGAAAGCCTCTGAACAAGGGTTGTGTCTTTAGGTGCATTTCATTTTGTTAAATACATTGGGGCTCAAAACGAGTCAAAGAATTAATGATCTTATATGACAAAATTTCTATTTTGAGAAGTGCCATTTCCTTCCCTTGAAAAGGAGAAGAAAAGAAAAATTCCTGTTTCCAGAAATACTCATAAAGCTTCTGCTGTGTGATCTGCTATGGCTGCCTTCTTGCCAACTCTATTACATTTGCATGTTTTGTCCCTGTGTATGGAACATCTCTGAATGCTGGGTGTAATCTGAGGGGCAGGCACAGATCAATCCTGTCTCACTTGTGCAGGGTCTCTGACATGGCAGGGTGCATTTGGACATTTGGACCAGCCACCACATTTGCACTTGCACAGCAAATCCCACACAATTTTTGTTTGTGTCAGAGTCACTGGTAGTCATGGGAGTCCTGTGGTAGATATTTCTTTCTGCCTAAAAAATGGCAGCTGGAGAGGCAGGGTCCACTTCTGAATTTTAAAAGTTGGCAAGCATGATAGATTTGCTGAAACATTTGGGAAAGATTGCTGGCTCTCAATGCCAAAGCATGTAAGCAGCACATGGTTGAGTGTAAAAAAGTGTTTGGCAGAGTCTTTGCATCTTCTTCAAAGCCTGTGAGCACAGCTCACCTGGCTGGGAGAGCCCAGCCCTACAGCTCTACACCTGCATGAGTTCCTGCCACTCAAGTCCATCTTTGAAAATATAAAATATACTTCTCTCATAACAGGTCTACCTTGGATATTCCCAGCACTTGAAACAGGTTGTTAAAGCAGACTGCTGGCCTCAAAAAGAGCTTTGAAAACTAATTCACTTGTCCAGTGAATTAATTCAGTTGTTCAGGGCATAAAAAGTGTGTGCTCTCTTACATGGCCTGTGAGTTACCTTTCACATGGACCTATTTCTACCACCACAGAAAGAAAATTTTCATTAGGATTAATCCTTGTCAAGCACTCTCTCTTGTTGAATCATCTCAATGATTGATGCTTTTTAAATTCCATTGTGTCATCTATTTTTATGTATCTTTTTTCACACACACTTTTGCAATGAAACACAACAATCTGCACTGGATTGTTTGAGGATGCTGAAATCTCACCACTGAATCTTTAATTCTCTCATATGGAATAGGACCAGAGAGAATTGAATTTGCAGAGTGGAGAGTCAAGGGATATAAATCATCTTCTAAAATTATCTCTTTCTTTCTACTTGCAGTAGAGGAAGTAATTCTGGCAGCTAAGTTTTCTAAACATGACATGAATAATAGACTTAGAGAGAGCCAGGAGAACAAAACTGGGTTGGTGAACTTACTAGGTAAGTACCTGTACTCACTGTTTCCTTGTTAAGTATTTACTCACCAGCTTATGTCAAACTAGTTCCATATCAGAGGTGGATGTTTAACAGGAGAAAAATAACCTTTTCTCTAGGAAGTTCAGTGATTGCCTGGGAGGTGCAAGATCTGGATTTGGCATCCCCTCTGCCCCTCCTACTGTGCAACTGGCCAGGAAAGCATCAGGGGGGAGCACTGTGTGAAAGTGCATCTGCCTGTAATACACAAGAAGGACTGTATAGAGTGCCTTTCCTTGTGCTGCTTATATTCATTTTAATCTATGATATTAAAATGAAAAATACATAGGGAGTCTCTTGAACAAGACAAGATTTCCTCTTTTCTTGGGTCAAAGTAGAGGAACCAGAATGGTCTATTTGGCTCACAGTGGGCTATTTACCAGTGTGGAAATTAAAAAAGTTCCCAGCAAGTTTCTCTTTCTGATGGCATTTAACTAGACATAATTTTATTTCATTTGTGTCTCCCTACCTATGGATGCAACACTGGAATGCAACAGGGATAAGTTTTAAAAGTAGGTAAGGTAAAAATCACAGTTTGATAAAAGTTAAACCCTGCCTAAATATATCCAAACCTGTAAGATTATAGCCCTTGTCTCTGAGTTCTACTCGTGGCACAGTCTGATGGTAACAAGTGAAATTCCTTGTGTTGTAGGAAGTATTTACATGCACCCCTGTCCTTTGATAAACATCAGACAGCTGCAGTAGAGCAAATCTGGATTTGACATCTCTGCATCTTGTAAAGGGAGGACAATTGCTCTCTGTGATGAATAGATGCCTTTTACATCAAGATACAAATTATTTAATTTATTCTGACAGTTTTAAATGGAAAATAGCAATCAGTATATTTAAACCAAATTTTTTCTTTTATTTAGCCTGAGTAGAGAACAGGTAAAGATATTTCAGTCTTTACTAAGGCACAATTTCCACCATGCTTTAAATCATTTTGCCAAACTAAGAAATAGCAAAAGAAGATAAAATTACTCCAATAAAACAGATTTATACACACACTTAGAAAAAATATAATCAGTATAGTGTATACCATGTCTTTTAATATGGATTATACTCATATGTTTAAAGTTATGCATGTTCTCAAGCCTTAATGAGAGCAAGGTTGGACAAAAATCTGTCTATTTTTGTGTATCGTGCAATTATGTCATATATAGAAGTGCTTGGTTTTACTGATCACACAAGTTTCCCATGTGCAAACCATGCAATTATAAAAAGCCTTTGGTCCTTTGGTCCTTTTCAGAAATGTGTCCCCCAACACTCTGTCCTCTGTTTTTAGATAAGAATAGTGTTCACAGATAGATTTTTTTAAGCTCCAACTTAGAATTCATTGAATTACCTTTTCATATGGACTTGCACATGTATATTTGTTCTTTAAAGCCTCATTTACTTTCTTGCTTTTATATAAGCAAAACCTAATTTTGTAGCTGAAATTGCTTTTTTTGGTACAGTTTGATTCAATCAGCTTTTAACTATGCTGATATTTACCGGATGGTCATAAAAAGAAAGCAAAGTGAAAATGACAAAAAGCCCCATGTTTTGCAGAAGTTCACATTCAGTGCATCCAATCTGCAGTCCCTGGAGACAATAAGAGAAAAGAGCAGGTCTGTAATGCAGCTGCCAGTTTAGTGATCAAACCCAACAGATTGCGGTCTGGCCAGATCTGGTGTCCAGATAAAAATGGCATTCATGCTAACCATCTGCCTACAGGTCAGTGGGGACAAAAATTAAAAATAATTACCTCTAATGAATGAATAGACAATGGCAATCCTGTGTGAGGTATGGTATCATCTCTGTGCATGCACACACAGATACACACACACACACACACATTTTGGTCATTGGGTTATTTTTGTTAGAATGCTCTCAGCTACATTTTTCATTTATGTTTTACTTTAATGGCCTCACTTTCTGGCTTTATGTTCTTGTAGTTTTAAAATACACAGCTGTGTTTTTGGCAACTAAATTGCAGTAATGGTAATACAAATAATTAATATCTCTATTATGTCCAGTGCGAGACTCAAAAGTCAGCTTCTTACTCCTAAAATCCTAAAATCCAACTAAGTCTGAATAAACAGAATTCTAGACTCATAATCTCCAAAAAGGCAATTTGGACTATTTATTTTCAGGTACAAACTCTGTGAAGAATTAGGAGCCTTGAAAGAGTTAAGCTGAGCACTGCCTACTGCAGCTGGAGCTACTTGGAGGGGGAAAAGGAAAGGTCCGGACTGGGCTCTGAAGCTGCCTGGGGCAGCTGATCTGGCTCTCATATCTACAGATCCAAACCCACCATTCAGAGCTGCAGCTGGCAGCTATGTGTCACAAATTCGTGGTTTTCTAGAAAAGCAAAGATGAAAAATACAATAAATCATGGAGAATCATGAGTGCCTCTTCCTAATCGCTCCTGAATTGTGCCTGCTGTTGCTGCAGAGACACTACATAGTCAGTAGTGTAATTTCAAGAGATTGCACTTTTTTTCTTTATTTCTACAGCTGTGGAACAAGACTTATTTCTATATTGATAAATACATCCTCCAAACAAAATGATTCTACTGTCTCCTATACTAAGCAGTCACTAACTCATCATTTTCCCCAACTATTTTGGAACCGAACATGCTCTGAAGATGTACTCCAATTTAACCAAATGCCTTTTTTTTACATCTCCATATAAACAAATCCAAGTGTCCATGTAAATAACTTGTTTGTAGAAGAAGCCAATAAGATGCTTTTAAGAAGATTTTAGTGCTTGAAACCCTAAGGCTTTGAGCAAGCTGAAGGATACCTGTGCCTATAAGAGGCTTGTAAGACCCATTATTGACTTCATCTAATTTAAGTTACCTCTTTCTGCATATATATGTATTACATAATGGTAAAAGATGAGTTAATTGATTGTAAAAGCCAGGAATGACAGAAAATATGTAAGGAATATCTATGTAGAAATGTGTGCTTCAGCTATCATAGAAGAAGCCTAAATTTCCCAACTGCCAAGAAACAGCAGGTTTTTGAAATCAGAGTGATCATTATTTAACTTTGCACTATGCAAAAGTTCACAAGAACCTCTAAATTCAAGCAGGTTGCTGTAAGTGAGATCTTCATCAAAGAAAGATGGGCTGGTTTCTCCCAGCACCCAACATCCTCCCAAGGCAAGCACTTTGCCTGTGCACACACTGCTCCCAAAGAACCTGTTCAGAAAAAGCTTCCTTGGGAAGGCTTGGAGCTGTCTCTGCAGGTTCAGAAGAGCCCATGTTGCAGAAGGAACTGCACTGTATGGTCATCTCCTATTTTGTATCAATTGAAGTCCAAAGCCAAGATATTCTGGGCTCATGTCCTTGTCTACAGCTCTCCAAGAGCAGCTGCACTCCTGTCAAACAGAGCCCAGCAGACATTTCCTAGCAAGGTGCACTCAGACTGCTGAGCTGTGGGTTTTGTTAAAGGCTGCTCAGGTCTTTGTTTTCAGTAGAATATTTTGCCATGGAAACCATAGCAATTATAAAAAATCTGTGAAACAAACAAAATTATTACAACTCATAAAGTACAGGTTAGTATTAATTTCACAGTTGCCTTCAAATGCAAAGCTTATTTATTTATTTGAAATAGTCATCTCTGCACAGTCCAGAGAGCAATATTTATATATATCTGCACAGATGTCCACAGACATCTGCACAGACATTTATATATGAAAAAAAATAAATAGAAGAAGAAAACCATTATATATCAGAGTGAATTAGTGATTATGCATGTGACACTCATTTTTTGGACAGTATGAAAGACTTGCATGTGGCCAATGCTATTACAGTGTGTAATGCAGGCAGGAGGCACTCAGACATGATAGCAACTGCATTGTAATATAAGAATTTGTACATAATGAAGTACAAAACTTAATAATGTCTTTAAATGATGTTCAAAAGGTTATGTTGTGCCTGTTACCATAAGAGATCAGGATCCCAGAAATCACAAAAAATAACTGAGCTGAAAAAACTGTTTGCAAAACAGCATGGTGAACATGTTCCTCTTTGCATTTTTTTTTAACATTTCTTCAAACAAATCAGGTTGACAACCAACCTAGCAACCAAATGCACTTACACATAGCCAGTCCTCAATTAATTCAGTAAAACTGAAACTAGAGACTGTTGAAAGCTCAGAATAGGAACAATACTTCCACATGTATGTATACACCTTGGAGAAGTTAAATAAGTTAAATGAAAATACAGCAAACAAATTTGATGCAGAATTTGGACTCAGAACTCATTTTTAGAAATTTTCCAGCACTTCTGTCTTCTAGAAATACAGCACAGGCTACATTCCCTTCATGTGTATTGGACAGATGTAAGAACTACATGAATAAGGAAAGGTACCTTTTTAACTCAACTAAAATATTTAGAGCCCTGTAAACATGTTAGTGTTCAATATATTTTCTTTGTTTGCTCACTATTTATGTGTTCTCATTTGTCCTAAATAATTTTAATGGCTATTCTAGATTTTTTTTTCTGCCCTGTGTAGGAAGGAAGAGATTATGTCTCCTCTATGAGTGATAGGATGTGCATAGACTTTTAAAGGTGAGACTTATTAGCACAACCTGGAGAAAACTTCTAGAGAGTAAGAGGTGATAGGAATAAAGCCAGTGACAGCTTGCAAAGAGCCTGATGTTTGAGAGGAGATTAAAAGACTGTTGAGAACAACGTGAAGACAGCCAGGCATGGAGGAGGTGGTAGAAGAAGGAGAAAGCTAAAGCTCTTTTCTATAGACTCCGTTGTATTTCAGAAAAAAAAACGTTAAATGTCAGTAAATGTGGAGCCCAATTACAGGAAAGGGTTCATCCTTCCTTGCTCTGTGTGAGTCCCTATATTTTGAAAGTATCTACTTCTAGATTTTGGTAAAACTAGCTTTAAAATTTAATAGCCCTGCCCCATAGGTTTATTGAAAGAGAAAAAGGCTTTATAGTTTCATCTAAATCACTGGCATCACATCTATATATTCTCTTTTTATTGATTGGTGCTTTTAACTCATCCCTTTTAAAGCTACCTACAAAGAGAATCTTTGTTCCACACAGTGAGAAAAGGACTTGGCAGTGCTGGGCTAATGATTGAACTTGATCTTAAAGGTCTTTTCCAAACTAAATGATTCTATGATCCCTTAAGTTCTCTTCTTCTTTTGCCTTCTAGTTATTTCTCATGCATTAAATCTTGTGTTACTGTCTCTCCTTATTTTCACATCCTTTCAGCTGCTGACTAACCAGGTTCTTATCCTTTTGCTGACTGAATGTTTTCCAGGAAATGAAGACCATTTGCTTGAGACAGCAGCTGGTCCCGTGCTTCCAGAGTGGATTCCAGGCTGTGCAGTTAGCTTTGTGCATGCAAGCAGTGTGAATCCCCACCTTGTCACCCAGTGTGCACCAGCCACAAGGCTCTCCTCTGACAGGGTAAGCACTTTGACCTGAACACCAGCTTGTACATAATATATTGGTGACCTAGAACACAGATTTTTTAGGTGATATTTGCTTTTGGGGACTCATTTATCTCAAATGATGTATGAGGAGACATTTGTTTCTAAGCTTCAGTGCCATGCTTGGCACAAGATTGAAGCTTAAGACACTTTAAATGCAGTGTTACTCATAGTGCCCATCTAAACCTATTGTTGCTCACTGTTAATGCCCAAGGCAAAAGTTTTGCCCAGCTTCTGCCTGGGCATCATGCCATCCCAACAGATGGGTATGAGTGTAGACAATCAAGAAAGTATGTTTGTTCATCAAACAAGAGTGGTTGGGGCATTTTTCCCAGCTGACACCAAAAACAGCTGTCTGCCTTGAGCATGCTTATTTCTAGTTAAAAGGTCTGTGATATATTAGTAATTCCTCTCTGAACTATGCAAACTGTCAATAAATAAAAGTAATTTACAATTAGCTATGGTTACTATGTTTGAGGCTACTTTGAAAGAGTGGCCTCAAACAAGTGCTTATTTTTTGCTTCCAGAATTAGGAAGTGAGGACCAAGCGTCCATGACTCATCTGAGTTACAATTAAACAGAACTCAGTGTGTTCTCAGTTCCTGGGCAGCACTGTGCAGCAGGCTGCCCTCTCTCTGAGTGCTCAGGTGCCAAGGACCTGTGGTACCTGCCCTCCTTTGTCAGCAATGCTGTTTGAATGCTCTCTAACCCTAAACAAGGTGTTTGGTTTCCATTGTCCAGAGAGAGGGAAATAGGAAAGATTTACCTTTATTTTCCAAAGAACAGCTTGTTTAATTTCATTTTTTAAAAAGTAGTTATAAAGTCCTTTATGGTCTACAGGTCCATTTTGAAATATTTCTTTCATGTTAAACAGAGTTACTCACAAATTTTTGCATTTCATAATCTTTACACGTAGCCATCTGATATTTATATTCCTGGAAAAGATTTTAGCCAGCAGCAGAAGGGAATTAAAAACTCAACATTGACTCATCTACCAAGACAACAGCAGTTCTGCTGTTTCACAGTGTCATAATGATCTATATGCTCAAGATTTTTGCTGTATAATATACAGTGATTTATAGACATCGTGTGTATATACAACCCCAAGCACAATGTCTCTTCATGAAATTATTTACTTGCCATTTGCAACCTTTTATCACAGATGATCTAAATTTTTCCTCCTGTAAATTGCTGTTATTTTACTAAAGTCAATGGATTCACATGGGATCAAAAAAAAAAAAAAAGAATGTATCCTAATGTGCCTTGGACTACTGGCACCATGGCACATGATGAGTGTTCTGAAATCTCTGTTATCCCAAACTATTTTTGAAGGACACTCCAAGAAAAAGACCTGAGACACCAAATTTTAAAGTTCAAATCTCAACAAGCAAGTTTCCCCTCAAAAAGGCCTGTGACACAGTGTGAACACTGGCTGCAGGATACGTCATATGAACATATACAAAAAAGAATTCATGACATATTGTGGTTTCCCACACCAAAACCTTTGAGAGCTGATGTTATACAGAATGTTTTCATTTCCCAGTGTTTAGCAGAAGAAGCCCAAGCATAAGAAGAAACAGAATACATGGGGCCACTGGGCTGCCTTCTTGGGATGGCAGCACTCAGTTTTCTAAGGAAACATGCCACTGTATCTATCACACATCCACATTTGGAACAAAAAGAGCTGGAATATTTACAGTGATTCTCCTGGGAATCAAAGCATTAATTCACATGGCTATTTTCCCACAGGTTTAATGGGGAATATCTTTGTACTTGAAAATCTGCCAGGGCTGAGCCAGGCTCTGCAACATTTATATCTACAGGGCACTGAGTGATCAGAGGGATGAGCATGCTCCATCTGGTCCTTGCCATCCCACTAACATATGCAGTTATTGGCTTCACCCAGGAGAGGCAGGCATCCATCCATCCCAGTCCCTCTGCATGTGACAGTGCCTGGCTGCCCACCAGGCTGTCCTCATCCCCCCCGGGCTGCCACGCTCCCAGCAGTGCTCTGGCCTGGGGGAGATGCCCAGCCACCTCCTTTGCAAGAAGGACACGATTTTCCTGAGTGCCATGAAATAGAAAAACACTGAAAAAGGAGAATTCAGGTGACTCTGGGAAGGATTCTGGACAGGAATGGGACAGTGGAGCAGTACTGCCCATCTGGTTGTCTGGTAAGTGAGACACAGGCATTCTGCAGACATTTAACCAATGGGAAAAAAAAAAATCCCAGGAAGGGGAAACTAATCCTGTGCACTTTGTTTTGTTTTTTGTTTTTTCTTTTTTTGTTTTTTCTCTCTTTTGTTAGTCAATATAACATAAAACGTTTTAGAGGATTGAGATGTTATTGTGTCACTGCACCACAGGCCTACCTGTGCAAAATGATGAAAGGCCAGCAGTTGCAACTCTTCCTTATCTTTCAGTGATAGGTCTCTGATCCTCATCAAATATGGAAGTGTGAACTCTTTCCAGCAAGCTCATTTCTGAGCTAAGTGAAGCTATTTTAGCAGACCCATGGAGCATCCATGAAGAAAGGTAGAGAAAAACTGTTTTGAAAGACAAAAATTTTAATCTCTAATTCTTTCTCCCGTCACTTATTCACAATTATGTTTAAAAGGGGTTTCTCCCAATTTCCAATGAGGAAACCAGCTTCAAGACCACCCAGAGAGCTCTATTCCCTTCTTCTTGTCTAAATCACACAAAGAAAAATAAACAAATGAACACAACATTTGCTTTCTCATCCCTTCTTTTCACTAAAGGGTCAGGAAGGTCGGGGATCCTTCTTCTGCCATCTCTGGACACCCTCACCCTCTTCAACAGCCAATCCAGATGGATCATGGCCTTTGAAATCTTAAATCCTTTAATCAGTTTCTCCAACTTTCCCTGTTGGCTCATTTATGTCACATTCCAGGGCTAATTCAGGTACCTTCATACAGTGCAGGATTTGGATGACAGAAAACACATGGGGAAGTACAAGTCCAGAGATCTGTGCAAGCCCTGGTTGATTATCCTTAGCTTCATTAAGGTTGCTCAGCAACGTGAGCTTGTATTAATCATGTCAGAGCAGCCGCATCCTGACAAGCGATCGGCACTGCCAGGATACAGAGCCTTCCCTCACACTGCTGAGAAAACATTCCCATGAACAGCCCCTCTGCTTCCAGAGAGGCAATGGGGGGATAAAATTTAGACTTGTCAAAAATTTAATGAAGAATTATTCTCCCTACAGTTATGAGTCCAACAGGAAAGGAACATAGGATGTTACACAAAAGACTTTTTCAGTGACTGCATAAAGAGAGATGAAAAGCAGCACTTGAAATATTAAATACTGCAACTAAATGATCTAGGTAATTAAACAAGGGGTAAAGAATTCCTGCATTGATAGATCACTGGCTGCACAGTTCACAGCTTTTCTGTGCCTGGAAAGATGGAGACAACGTATTCTTGAGAGATTCATCACTAAGATCGCAGTCATCATTTCCAGCTGGATTTTTTCCATTTGATAATTTTATACAGTTAATCAGAGCTCATCAAATACTGCAGAAATAGCATTCAAGAACTTCAGTTTAAATTCCAAACAGCTTCCTCATGTCTTTCTATTTCTTATTAATATGATTATGTTCGCTCACAAATGTTCTTTTTTTATCTCAGCTCTTTAATGGTTTCAAATTACCAGCCATTCAGTGGAGCAGCACTTCAAGTAGCATTACAGAACAAGGCTGACTCTTTCATGAACTACCCTTACACTGTCGAGCCAAACAGGAATTTTTGTGGACTTCCAGATATTCAGTATTGAAGACATCAAGCTACACCTGGTGCTTTAAATTTGAGGCAGGGCTTACTGAAGAATTATTGAAGAATGGATTTTATATTTTAGTAATAGCAATTCTGGAAGTGGTTTTTCTTTAATGATATGTAGGTGAAATTAATGGGAGATGATGTCAGACTTTTTAAATGAAGTGAGGGGTTCTCAAACACCTTGCAGATGATTTTAGGACCCCATCCCTAGAAGTCTATGCAGATAGTATAGTAACAAAGCCCCTCTAAAGTCAAATGGGATTCTAGAAAAGGCATAGGAATTGTTCCCTTATTACAAAGACAGAGAATTTTGTGTTGAAACACTCTAGAGGAGATATAACTCCTATCTCTAAACACATACAGTTTTATTGCCCTCTACCAGCTTTAATTATAAATTGAAGGATTGTGCTCCAAATCCTCTATAAATGACACACTGGCTCTTACTACACCAAAGGTGGAAAACTGTTGGGAACAGTTTGGTTTGAGTCTGGTTTTAGTTTTGTTTATTTATTTATTTTTTTAAGTTCCTCACTTCACGGAGTAGGAAAAACTATCATGTAATTACAGGGAGATTTGCTTAAAACAAACAAGTAAGTAAAAACCTCAGGTTTCAAAAAGCAGTTTTGAAACGTTAGGAAAGATTTGGTTCCTATACTCTGTACAAAGAGGATAAGATGTCTACTAGTTTGTTTCTATTTGAACAAAAGAGTACAAAAAAGCACCTAAATTTGGGAGATCATGGAAGCAAGAGGGTTTTCTTCTGTTTGTTTGTTTGCACAATTTTGCTGAGGCTTCAAAGGCTTTCAAATAAAGAACACTTCAGGTCATTGAATACTATGTGTAGTCCCACACATTTTTTTTTTTTTTAAAGTTACACATACTGAAAGAAAGCACTTACTGGGAAGGAAGACCTCTCTTGGCCTACTTCTCTGCAGGAGAAACTCCAGGTCTCTGAGTTCCCATTAGATTTAAAAAGACACTTTAGATCTGTGTTGTTGTCTATATTTGCTCCTCCTCTCCCCCTGCCATCCATAAAACTAAAACAGTGCAGTTTGATTTGGCAATCACTATTTACAACCTGGACTGTACATTTAAATGTCTGGGGACTGCCTTATCCTATACACAGTATTAGCATGATGAACTCTCACTTCAATTTTGCTTATGCAGCAAACAAATATTATTATTTCTAAAAGAACTTGGGCTAGCCAATAGTTTTTAGCAGGTAAACATCTGAAATATTAAAAGAAAGAAATGTAACTTCCAGTAGTGGTGTTGTTATTAATTCTGTGGCTGTGGGATTAGTGGTAATAGGAAGAAATTCTTTCCTGTGAGCATTGTGAAGCACTATTTTCCCAGAGCAGTGGTGAATGCCCCATCTCTGAAAGTGCTCAGTGCCAGGTTGGATGAGGGGTTTGGAAAAACCTGGTCTAGTGGAAGGTGTCCTGGCCCATGACAAGGGGTCTGGAATGAAATGATCTTTAAAGTCCCTTCCAAAACAAAGAATTTTATGATTCCATGAAGAGCTCTAAATGCCATTTATTTCTAGTTTAAAGAGGGATCATGTTGCTTTTTAGACTCATCTCCAAATTTTTACATTGCATTATCTTTCTCTGAAACCTAAGCAAAAGTAATGTAAATTTGAAAATCAATATGATGTTTATATATCATGTGTAAATGTTTTAGATCATTGTCATGTTATTAATAATTTATTCATCATAAAAATAGATTATTGTATCAGCATTATTATCAGTTGAGATATATGTGTGTGTCAGTATATATATAGCACAGATAAATCTTTAATTTTCCATCTCAAAGGTCTTTTCATCCAGAAAAGTGATTCCTCTAGTTCACAAAATTCCTCTTTTTTCTGCTTTTATTTCAACCAATCTTTAATCCTATGCATTAGGATAATTTTTTTCTCAGAGCAAATCATCTCTGTCTGGCAGCTGCAGGAGGTCCTTACTTTCATCTGAAGAATTCATCAGAGCTAATGTCAAAGTTAAGATACTTGAGGGGGTGTATCTACCAACCTGTTGCATTAGGAGATTTTAAGTTGGGTATTCTTTTTTATATTGGCTTTAAACATGTAGAAAACATCTAGCAGGGTAAGTAAATAAGTGTATGATGTTCCCCTGCCCCACATTCTACTACCTCAGTGACCAGGTCTGACACAGAGGTCACTATTCAGACAGCTCAGTCTATTCTACTCCTGTTGAAGAGCAATGTGGATTTGCTAAGGGAAGAGTTTTCTCCTTCACACCCCACATCCAGGCACTACCCTCTGCATACTGCACACACCGTGGTTTAAGCAAAGTGAAACAACTAAATAAATGACAAATAAATAAACAAACAAATAAATAAATAACTGCCCCCAAATAAACCACAACAATTTAGGGAATCTATAGAATCTCTGAAAAAGCTTGAGTTAAAAAATAGAACCTTTGGTGCATGGACTCTGGACACAGTGTAGAGAAAATTCACACAGCAGTGCCTCATTTCTATTTTCTCTGTGTGGTCTATAAAAAAAAAGGGGGATCCTGATTTTCAGGTCATGACATTTTTCTTCTCATATGTATTCACATATGAACCAGCCTCCAGGAGAAGCAACTTCTTCTGTTCTCATATCTCTCCAGATGGACAGAAGAGTTCAGAAAGACCAAGCTCTCCAGTCCTTTCTTGGGTTCACTGCTTCCATCTGGCAGCTGAAGTACAGTAGCTGGGTGGGAGAAATAAGATCAAATTATTCTGACCATTCTGCTTACTGAAATATCTCTCAGAGGCATCTGAAATTAGGATCACTGACTTTCATAGAATAGTTTAGGTTGGAAGGGGCCTTTAAAGGTCACTAGTCCAACCTCCTGCAGCAAGCAGCAACTTGGAGATGCAAGTGGACCAGGTCACTCAGAGCCCTGCTTGGTTCATAAAACCCCTGAGAAGTAGAGGACTCTTGAAAGGGGGACTGAGAATTTCTTGCATCACCAGAATGATGAAAGAAGCTCAAATTGTAGCAGAGGAGTTATTGTGGGTGTGCTATGACTTATCCCATTGACTTAGTAGGGATCATGTCTCTCTTGTCTGAGTAAGCTGAGACTTCATTTCTTTCAGACTGGCAGTGTGACAGTGTAGACAACTTGATTTCACAGAAAAATTTTCATGAAAACCCCCATGGAGAATTTGCACATAAAACCCTTTAAAACACCCCAAAACCAACAAATCAAAATATCTTTCCTTCCCCCTCGTACTTTCCATCTCATATACACACTCTAATGGGGAGTATTATGTTGAAAATACAGATGTATACATAAGCTCAGCCTCAAGTTACTCCAGGCTATGTAATATAATTATCAGTGAGCTTCCTTCTGTCACTTTCTCTTGGATGGAGGAGTCTTTCCTCTCTTGCAAGTGCTCTCATTGCAGAGGGAAGCCCATCAGATTTCCTGCTCCTCCGTGTCCTCTGCAATCCTTTCCCTGCTGCTCTCACTGGAGAGCTCACCCCTGAGACATTCCCATGCTGGTGGGAGTGGAGGAGTGCAGAACTCTCCAGCTCCACCCTCTTCCAGAGGAAATGTCATGAGAAAATGTTTTCTTGAGGTCTTTGCTGTTAAAATGCTATGAGAATGCTTGCTATCAAGTGTGCATTTTTATGGCATTTTGACTGGAAGTAATGTGAGAATGTTCTTTCTCACATTATTTCTAGTAGAAATACCCTGAGAACACTGTTGTTTGTGATATTTCTACAAAATGTTCTTGGAGATTGGATGTGACTAAATTTGCCTTTGTAATCTTAGGGGTTTTTTTCCTTTCTTCCAGCTGAAATTTGGGCAGCATCTAATGTCTCTCTATTTTAAACAATTCTTTTATCATTAAGCCTTGTCCAGATTTGTGCCAAATGAAGCCTTTAGCTGAAATAGCCGATTTGTTTCTTTTGTGCCCTAAGACCTATCCAAACTGAATCAGAGGTTAAGAAACCAGATTAAACTCCACAGCAATTACAGTATTTATAGGATTTTCCTCTGAGATGAAGTTGTTTCGACTGCCCTTTCTGTTTCAAAGTGGACCCACAATAGGGCTGAATAAAACTGTGGAGGAGTAGAGACCTGGAAGAACAAAGACCACATACTGTAAAAAAGCCATTCTAATTAAATCAGAATGAAAACAGAAGAATGCCTTTGCTTTCAGAGAAACAAGTAAGCGACCTAGAGAACCTTATGACTTGGCAGTCTACACATTTCTTTTTTAAAAGACAACTCACATCTTTTAAAGGAAATAAATCCTGGAAAAAATAGAAGATGTGTCAAGTCAATCAGCTATTTATGCCATTTCCTCCGATCCTGATGTTTCCTTCATGAATTATGCACTTTCAGCTGCCACTACTCACATATGTGGGCCCTTGTGGCATGTTTCCCAGGACCAGCATGTGATTACAGATCATAAAAAATGAACATACACATTGCTCCTTCACTAAAGGCTGAGATGCACAGCTCCAAATGCTCCATGTTAGAAATGTCTCTTCTATTTGAAAAATAGCAGCTGTTATTAAAAACATCCATAGCTATAATAGCTGCAGCCGTGAAACCTAATCACCATATTTTCATTTAAACTGGAATAAAAGAATTAAGAAACAGATGCCCCTGAAGAATGGAATAGGTAAAGTAGCCACTAAGAGTTTTCCCATAGCCAGAAGGTGGTGCTGCATTGTAATGTAGTCGCAGGGGGTCAGGTTTGCATCTTTGATAACTTATTCTGTTTGATTCACTTTTATAAAGTGAAAGAGAAGAAGAGATTAAATCATCACAACTGCACTATGGGGTAGTGTTCAGGAAAACGAAGCACAGAATTTAGTTCCTGATATATTAAAAGCCTGTGGTTTTGCTGGTGTGAGACTGGGTCTTTCAGTAGAAGCTTTAAGTTCTCTCTCTATTTCTTTTGTTGCTGGTTTTATTAAACTCTCCTGCTTTCTTACCTCTTCTGTTTCATCTCAGGACACTCAACAACACAGAAGAGAAAAATCTAGTCCAAAAAAATCTTTCTTCTTGTAACATATTGCCCAATTTTTGCTAAGAAACTGAGCTTTGTCCTTTTGTTGAGTAGAAGCTGAGATATTCATCTCCAGGTAGACACTGTTGACTTTGATGAAACTCTGCAAGACTTTGCCAGCTGGGGTGGTGCAAACTCCTTTAGCAGAACGAGGAGAGCAGAGCTGCTGTCACATCCTCTGTGTACAGGGGAGAGTGCAGAGGGCTGGAGCCCAGGGATTCAGCTCAGGTAAGGCAGCGTGGGTGCCTTGTCTGCTCCGTTAGACTCCCTCAGTCCTGCTGCTCCCGGGTCTGCATGGATGCATCTCGTTTCTTAGGATCATGAATGAGCTTTTGAAACATACCTGGATTGCCCCCACTTTCTGCACCTTGCCCTGTGTCTTGGAATAGTCTTGGAGAGCAGATGCTGCTTGTCAGTAAATGGGTAGATGTGCTCTAGGAGCCCACCCTGTGCACTGCTGTCTGAGGGACAGTCATGACACAGGATTGCTTCCTTCCTCCCTCATTCTCTCCCTCTCCCAAACTCTGCAGGGTCAAGATGTAGGGCCTCAGCACCAAGTCTTTCTCTCCTACAGATTCATTCCTATTGATCTGCTTTAGGGGCTCAAATAGCATAGGCTAAGGGTCTTATGGACAAATCCAATGTTGTCTAATAAAAAAGATACCCAAATTTGATGTGATTTTTTTTTTTTAATGGGAAAAATATTAGTAAGAATCAGGCAGATGCCTCATGGGAATAAAGTTTTGACTGAGAGGAAAATGACCCTGACCATCAGAGGAAATCATCCCAGGGACATGGAAAATTATTGCCAAGTAATGCATTGTTGTTTGCATTAGAGGCACATTGAAGTCGTGGGCCAGCACTCACTTTTACTAACTACTAAAAAAAAAGTGATTTTTTCGCAGCAAGGGAATGAATCCGGAGGTTAAAATTTTGCATGGATTAAAGGAGAGGCACTGTGAGTTCATGGAACTGAAATCCACTGAGAATTAATGAGTGCATAAAAACCACATCCAGTTCAGGAAATCGCTGGGCTGAAAGTAGCTGGAGGCTGGGAGAACAGTGAGGGGGATGGGCAGATAGATTTGCTCTCTTCTCACTATTTTCTAATCACTACTTTGACCACTTCTCTGGCTGCTCTGGGGCAGATAAGAGGTGGTCCCCTCCCCTGAGATCAACTTCAGCCCCTTTCAGGCTTAGGTCTGAACACCTTCAATCTCCCAGTGCTTTCCAGAGTTGCCTGTGCAGCTCCCCTGAGTTCAGCTGTAGCAGCCCCTGTGCCACTGGGAATCAAAAGAGGATTTGGCCACTTGAACTTTCAGAAGAAAATTTTCCATCAACTTGTGATTAATTTGGGCTAATTCATCCTTGGCATGACCTTTCTGAGTGATGGCTACTCACACATCAGCATGGAACCTGTGATTATGCAGTGACTGAGATATGCTTATGTCAGCCATGGAGAGATTATCCAAAATGGAAATCCCTTTTCCACAGGAGATTCCACCTTTGCACTGTGCATAATGTCTTTGACAGGTTGTAGAACCTTTGTGGATTAACTGCAGATTTTCCCCTAAATTTAGAATGCCAGAAAGCTGCTTCCAGTTTGGAAACATACCAGTTGTTCCAAGGGGGATTCCTAAGATGTGCAAAAATGTACACTGACTTTGATACACATGAAAAATAAAGAGTATTTTCTTTACTCTAAAAAGGTCATGTAGTTTGACTAGACTTATGTAGAATAACTTCATGAAAACTTTGAGTTTACATAGAAATAGATATGGCTTCATTTTTGGTGATTTTTTTTCAATTTGGATATAATTCTCTCTCTNTAAAATGTTTTATTTCATATTTTTAGTATGATGCTGCACCAACTCTCAAAGGTATTAAAATGTGTATCTTTCACTTGTTTTATGTACTCATTCAATATGTTTGACTATTTCTTTAGAAAAAGATAATGCTAAGATTTTCATCTGTTTTCTGTGTCAGCTACATCTTAATACTTCTATCCTTTAAGAAGATTCCTGCCCATTCAATAAGCATGTTAAATAAGGGGTAAATGTATGAATAAACTTGTTCTTATATGATTCAGGAGCTCACAGCCAAAAAGCAACCAAGCATATACAAGTAATACGCTGTTCCTCAGGGAATACAATACTTGTACCATAGCTTTGGCTTTATGTTGCAGAGTTGGACTGAGCCTGAGAGATGAATGTAAAAGATAAAGAAGCATTGTAAGGTCAGTGACTGAGCTCCTCTTTTTGCTAATCGGCTTCCCTTGTTATCCATCCAATTTACTAGAAGGTTAACCTTTTCACTACTGCTAGAAATTAGCTAATTTTTTTTTTTTTACGGTATGACCCCAGTACAGCTTGGCTGTTGTTGTTCATACAGCTCTGTAAGAGTAAATGNATGTATATATATATGTATAGTTATACAATAGTTTTAAAATCATCAGATGCTTAATGACTGCTTTCAATTTGAAAAGTGGCCCATAGTAGATAGAATAGGCCTAACCATTCCCAAAATCATGGAGTTTTATTGTCTTTAAATAAAATGAATTTTGAATAATGAGGGGGGAAACTGAACCTTACTTTAACTTACATAATGAAAAAAAAGGCAAGTTATTTAAATAAAATATTATTTAAGGCATCTAGAGATCTAAGACCTTTACTGGCAGAGATCATGTACAGCTTGGGGTAAGTGCTTGTGTGAGAGTTTCTTATTGCTGGAAACAGAGGCCCATAATGGAAGTGGTGACAGACCTTAAATTAGTGCAGTGCTACTGTACAATAATGTGTATTCTCAGTGCCATATGGTTGTGATATGCAGCTGTTTTCCTATGCTGATTATAAATTTGGACTGTCTGGCAGACATTACAGAAAGGAAAGACATCATTGATCATTTTATCTATCCACTCTGGGTCAGTGAAAGATCATTACTGCCAGTCTCAATTTCTGTTTTTTAATTATTTGCATTACTGTAGTGTCCCAAATCCCCAGGCAGGTCAGTGTCCCCTTGTTCAGTACATTACACACATCAGGGTAAGTGTAGCTTTCTTTGAAAAGTGCAGATGTACTCAGAGACAAGTAGAAACTGAAGCCAAGGTGACATGATACTAAAAGTAAAGGCTACAGGCAGATTCTTTGCTACTTCACTCTCTGTTCCTTTATTATAACCTGATTGTCTTGCTTTGCTTACCAGGTCATCTTAGCTGGCTGAAGGTTCACAAGCACTGCAGCAGACCTGGTGTGTGGAGAAGCAGCTCCCTGCGAACAGATGCAGAAGGGATGTTCCAGAAACACAGGCAGAACTGAGTCATTTGTCTGAGGCACCAGCAAGACAGAGTATCCCAGGGAAAGGAGTGGAAAGGCAATGTCATGGGACAGAAGAGAGTGTAAAACATTTGCAGAATTACTGGAAATTTGTCTGTGCTGTAAAACGTTCACGTGGTAGGAATCCCACAGGCAGTGGGAACCGGTGCCATTAGGTGCAGGCTGTGTGTGTCAGACAGCCCTGTGCCAGGGTGACCTGTCACTGTGCTTCCTCAGCAGGGCTTATTAGCTTGGGCAGGGCACTGTCTGATGTGGGAACAGCGCCTCAGACGTGAGCTGGCCCGGCTCCAGACAGCTCAGTGCATCCCTGCATCACACGCCCCAGCACACCAGCTCTGGGATTAGCTTGGAGAGACCTCACTTGGGTCTGTTTTAATTGGTCCATAAATGATAAGAAGTCCACATTGCTTCTCTTATCCAACTAATCTCCAGTTTAATAATGGAAGTTCTTTCTGATGATTAGACAGGTCTTTTCCTTTTAAAAAATATTTCATCCTAGTAGAGATTAATTGCCCTCCAAACCCAGAAGAGAGTCCTTTGAAAAAGAGACATCCTGGCAGGGCAAGCAACCGTGTGTTTTGTTGCCATTTGAGGGGACTTGCGCTGAAATACCAGCCTTTGCTGCCTTTCTCCTGCTAAGGAAGAAGTACCTCATATCACAAACCAGCAGCCCCTTCAGGCAATTGCCATTTAAAGAGTGGCATTGATGGACTCTGTAAGGAGTCCTATTCAGGGCTCTCTGGCTGGCAGCATGATGTCAGTGATGTGGGCGGCAAACCCCTGAATTTGCTTTGATGGTATTTGTGCTCTTTTTTTTTCCATTTTTCACGAATGAGTGATTCATTTCTTTGAAACAATGTGTTTGGAAAGCCTGCCCCGCTAAGGAATTGTCTACGCAGTGGGGGAGGCTTGGAACATTGTATGTCCTCATGGAAGTACCAACAGGGGTTGTGCCAGATCCTTAGTGCAAGAGGTAACAGGGATGCTTGTGTCAAAGCCAAAGCTTCATGAATCAAAGGCGCTGACTCTCGAGCACAAGTGCCAGCATTTGGGCAGATAACCCAGCCCGTGCCAATTTAGGGTGAGAGAAGTGCCCCAGACTAATCCTGTGGATTCAAAGAAATGCAACATAATCAATTTTGAGTGTCCCACAGCCTTGAGAGTCTTCATTTATAGACATTAAGCAAAGAAATAAGGGTAATGATGTGGGCTCATTTCCCAAAAAAAGAAAAAGCAGAAAAAATTCTACACCATTTTCTACTAAATACTGATGTTGCCTCATGTGGTTTGTTCTAAAACACAGAGGTTGGGGAAAGGAGCACTGGAAGAAGAAACTGGAAGAAGAATCTGTGGATGTCAAATCATGTGCTTGCAAGTGGATCAAATGCAACATAAATGCCCACGTGGCAGGTGACCAGAAGCAGATTTTGGCCAGTGTGAGGGCTGTTGGATAATTCTGTGCCATTTCCAGTGGTAAGCACTTGACACTTTGACATTCACCAGCAGGGTGATTCAGACTGCTTAGGTTAGGCTAAGACAAAATGTTATATGCAATGGAGACAACAAGGCACTCATGGAAAATCATCAGTTATCCTATATGCACAATGGATCTGGAGGTAACATTAGATTAAACTCTAAAATCAGGATCATATCTGAGCTGTCACTCTTGATGAAATTCTTGGATTGGATTGAAAATTATGTGCCTGTGTTCACTCAGAAGGAAAATGTGGAATCCCCTTCTGCTCAGAGGTCTATAATCAAGAATGTCTTGTTCTCTTATAAAGGTAGCTAAAAAACAAGGTCACTGCACAAGTTTTCCATAACATTTTAGTGATTATAAAGAGAAGCGTGGACACAGCTCTGTACTTCAGACAAATACAAGTATTTAATAATTTAACTTTGCATTTCATACATAAAATGTTATGTGGTACATTGCAACAGCTGATCTCTACCTTGCTGAAAAAATTGGCTTCCTCTCCCAAAAAATGTTGCAGATGGAAGTCCCTGCAGGAAAAGTGATTTCCTGACTTCACATCACAACCAGTATCTGGTTCAAAGGATTGGGCTCAAAGAGTAGGACAGAAGACTTTGTGTTAGAAGTGTCCAATGCCATCATATATCTAATCAGTGTTTCCTTAACCCTTTTGAAAACAACAAATTGCTCAGACTACTGATTCAAAAAGTAGAAAGAACTCCACCTTCTTCTGAAGTTTAAATTCCATAACTCCTACATGACTGAACAGGTTGGATTGGACAAACTTCATGCCTTCTTTTAAAAGTAAGCCAGTGGGGAGGTGTCTAAGTTTAGTATCAATATTGCTTCCTTTCTGTTTAATGTGTCCTGGATAGAAGTGGATGTATATGCACTTAACAGCATAAACACGGAGCTGACCCACATCATTATTAAAATGGTCTGCAAAATTCAGTAAGTGACTGTTCAGATTCCAACTCAGTAACACATTTTGAAATGGTGAGTTTACAAAGACAATTTCATGAACTCTCCAATCCTACAAGAGCAGAAAGAGTCCTGTTCTCCTCCTCTCCTTCCCTCTCCTAGGAGGTAACAAGTGCAAGAAGATGCTGTCCACAACAGCTGCTGTGCCCTACTTTTCCAACTCAGTTTTTCTGTTGGGTTCCTCAAGCTCAGTGGTGCTCAATGAGGACAGAGAAAACATCATTCCTAAACATTCAGAAGCAGCTCCCCATTTGTTCTGCAGTTGCATACACACCACAAAGTGAGTAAAGACAAAAAAAAAGCTTTGAAACCAGACCCCTGCCCCACTTCTTTTTTTAGCTCTGCAACTTGGTACTCCATATGCAGTGAGTAGATTTTTCCTTCTGGTTTTGACAATAAATGCCATTACAAGTCTGAGAAACCTGCTGGTTGAAAGTGTCAAAATGGCACATACAAAAATTCATTTTCTAATAATCATTTTGGTAGGAATTCCCCAACTGACCCCCTTAAGTTCCTTACAAAAACATTTTGTATTCTCTAATATGGGGAAGATTGGATTTTTCAGTGCAAATGTTATAGATATTATCTTGAGTAACAGTGGAAATATACCTTGAATTGTTCACTTCCATATATTTTTTCACAATATTGATGCAAAATGAAAAAATCAAGCATTGTATAGAACAGAAATGCTGAAAAAATTTACTAAAATTTTTTGCTTAAATGGTATTGAATTGATTTTATGTTAAATATTGCCTTGAGCATTTAATGTTTATTTTTATTTTTAAAACTAGTTTATTTTATATTTGTGATACTTTATTAGCATTATCAAATCAAACCCAAAGTACTTTCTTATTTTATAATAATAATAAATTTTAAAATCCCAGCATTGACAGATTCCTGACAAGTGTTTTTGGTTTTATGTAACTCTATTTTCTAGTGGAAGTCAGCATAGCCCAAAAATTTTCAGTCAACTTTAGAATTATACATAAAGACAAGTGAGGATGTGATTTTTCAACCACTTGTGGAAATGAAAATCATATGGATCCAATTGAAGGCTACTGAGATTTGGGTATCATGTCCCAGAGGATCCCTTGTAAACCCTGAAAAAGTGTCTCAAGCACATTAGGTACTTGCTGCCTATTCCTTGTTAAAAATAAAAAGTGTTGGAGCCACATGTCTAGGAAAAGTTGAAGGCCTGTAGTGCTGTAGAAGTCTTTAACTTCTAAGGAGCTGTAGAACAATACTTTCCTTTGTTAATCCTAATAGATTGTTCCAATTAATAGATAGTAGGAATTTCATTATATGTTATGTATTGGTGCTCTGTGATTTCTGCTATACTCCTGTATCTCAAAATAATAATAAAAAAAAAGCAAACCAAAGAACCAAAGACAAACCCTTCAAACCATGTCTTAGAATTTTATTGCAACTCTACGAAATACTTTGAAATTTTATCTGAAGTTCAGAAACTGATGTTAAGTCATCAAACGAGATTCCCTGCCTTTATATAACTGATTGCAATTCATTCTAAACTTCAGTTGTGTCTCCCTGCATACTAACTTCACAAACACAAAACTTCCCACTGCACTTTTATTCACAGCCTTGTCAATCAGGTGCTCACCGTTCCCTTAAAGTTTAAGCCTTATTAACCTACACACTGGATTTGACTGATGATAGGCCACAACAAACAAAGAGCACCAACTCTCAGGTTCCAAATCCTGTCATCCTAGTTCAGAGGGTCCCTGCAAACCCCCTGTAAGAGATGAAAGGATCAGTCAAATGTCTGATTATTCAAACACACAGGCAATGAGGGCACATTGTGGAAAAAAAAAGTTAGTGGAGTCCCCTGCTGATTGAGATATCTTCTAAAAAAATAACTTGGTGCTGATCTTTGTATGCAGATAGCATTATTCCTAGCCCAGGTCTTCATGGGTTATGTCAAATGCACACTGGGAGCACCATGTGGAAGGTCTAGACTGAACATATATTTGGCAAATATTGTTGAATTCACCTCATGCCAGTGTTGCCCAGCTACAATAGGAAGCCAGCATGTCAGCTGCTTCAGAGGAACTGAGAAATCACTGCAATTCTGGCAAGAACAGTTTTATTTCATTCATTTTCAAATGCAATTTCATAGTTTGAACTTTCAGTATAAGCATATACGTATACCCTGGTTTGATGTATTATAGAGATTGCTTTATTACAATTGTGCTCATTAATGGCTTAGGCATGTTGGTCAAATGTAATTCCTGCTGCCTAAGCTACACTCTATTTATCAGGATTTTCATTACTGTCATTAATATTAGAGAATTGCTCAGAGACCCCACTCAGCCTTAGGACCCTATACATAAAAAGCAATGGTCCTTACATGTTCTCTAAGTACAAACCTAAATAATACCTATGAACTGTAGAATGCAAAGTAGAAGAGCTGAGGGAAATAGAACAATCATGTTAATGAAGAAATCTGAAAAGTTGGGCCTTTTTTTGTGATTACTTAAAGATCTTTGGCCTTTAATATGAGATAAATCAACAGAACACAAAGCAAGAAAGAACCATCTACCATGAAGGCAGACTACAAAACAGAAGCTGACCTTAGGTTTTCCCAAAAATATCTGCTTATATTCCTGCTTTCCTACTCTTTTTTATTTTGTTTTTTTTTCCCCTAAATAATTAAAAAATATTAAAAATTATTAAAATAATAATAATAACTGCAGGATTCCAACAAGTGTTGAACCTGCATGAAAGAACATTCAGCTTCTGACTGTAAAGGCTTGTGAGCTTCCCACTGAGCTAACTACCAGGTAGTAAAATGTAAATGACACAATAAACAGGGCTCATGAGAGGATCAGGTCATATGTACATTTTTCTATAATACCTTTTGAGAAGGGGGAAACAAATGCAGGTTATAGCTGAATAGTGCAGGGAGCACGTGGCAACAGGTCTTTTAATCTGTCTACCAAAGCAAACTTTTTTTCCTGGGGAAAAAAAGCATAATAAACTGATGGGTGAAATAATTTTTTACTGAAAGGCTAGTTTTCCATCCCAGAGTAAGATTCAAAATCCAGATGGCTTTACCTACATGTCTCAGGACAATAAAAGATATTAGGGTTAAAAAAAACCAGTGACAAATATCCCATCAGTAAGTCACTTTCTTATAAAAGGTAGAGTATCCCACTTACACAATATTGAGTTCTTCCCAAGTCATAGTGGTGTAAATTTTGTGATATAGATTATTTTAAAATGTTTTATTTCATATTTTTAGTATGATGCTGCACCAACTCTCAAAGGTATTAAAATGTGTATCTTTCACTTGTTTTATGTACTCATTCAATATGTTTGACTATTTCTTTAGAAAAAGATAATGCTAAGATTTTCATCTGTTTTCTGTGTCAGCTACATCTTAATACTTCTATCCTTTAAGAAGATTCCTGCCCATTCAATAAGCATGTTAAATAAGGGGTAAATGTATGAATAAACTTGTTCTTATATGATTCAGGAGCTCACAGCCAAAAAGCAACCAAGCATATACAAGTAATACGCTGTTCCTCAGGGAATACAATACTTGTACCATAGCTTTGGCTTTATGTTGCAGAGTTGGACTGAGCCTGAGAGATGAATGTAAAAGATAAAGAAGCATTGTAAGGTCAGTGACTGAGCTCCTCTTTTTGCTAATCGGCTTCCCTTGTTATCCATCCAATTTACTAGAAGGTTAACCTTTTCACTACTGCTAGAAATTAGCTAATTTTTTTTTTTTTACGGTATGACCCCAGTACAGCTTGGCTGTTGTTGTTCATACAGCTCTGTAAGAGTAAATGAGATTAAAAACAAACAAACAAACAAATAAATAAAAATTCAGCAACTCAGCAGCATTTTTCCCTCCAAAGAGCATTGAAATGCAAATGGGTTTACATGAAAAGAGGTACCAGACCTTCACAGATAAAATATTTCTTGGAGATAGATCTTCCAAGGCCATGGGACGAATGCCAATGTCACATATTAATTAAGAAAATATTTAAGATGGACTGACCTGAAATTTCCCAAAGGAACATATTCCTGTTGAAAAATCATTTTCTTTTAAACTAGAACTTTATATGGAGATCCTGTTCCAAATGTCTTTTAAATGTTAAATGCTCATAATACTGTATTTCAATATTTTTAAAATTCATTATCCATGTTGAAATCATTACAAAAGTCAGTAAAAAAAAAGGAGAATAATTACATATATGTGAATCAAAACTCATTATGTATCCACAAGCTTTTAAGAAGTTTTTCTTTTCTTCTTGGATCAAGACAAACAAGTACATTTTTGAAAAAAGTGGAAAAGTTAGTTTCTTTTAAGTTATATTCAATATCCCAAGGTAAGAATGAAAGAAATAAAACAATCAGGATGGGTAACCCAAAGATGAGCATTACCAGTTGAAAGATCAAGGTTGAGTGCTTGGTTCCATCACAAGACATTTTTGTGGCTTTTGCCCAGACAGTTCATTCCATGTTCACCTGTCCTAAATTCATGAAAGCACTTCAGTCTCTAGGTGAGACAGCACCATTCATCCCCTCAAAAAATGAATATCTCTGTTCTAGAGCATACACAAAGGGCTGCCCCCAAAACTGCTTTAAGACGAGGCAGATGGATGCACACTCCTTAGGAAGTGCTGTCTCAGGACAAGAACTGGTCCAAATTTGCAAGCACTTCCAACAGGCTGACAAGGAATAAAAGCCCCCAGAAGGACCCCATTCATTAGATGTACCCCAAACAATTTACACAGGTAGCACAAACTGCAACCACCCTGCACTGTAATTTCTTGTATTAAGAAAAAGAAGGTGATGTGTTAAAGACATATTTTACTCAAATATCCTAGTAATTAGTGGGACCCTCCTGATAGCTCTTACCACAAGGGATCAGGCTAGGGGTTAATATCCTAAGTAAATATTAGCTCTGTGGAGACTATGGTGATAGAGGGGAGGGAGGGAAGTGCCTTAATTCAGAAGAAGATTGGAAGAAATGTCTATATTATGCCTTTCTTAAAATATCAGTGCAGAATATTGGGGAGGAGAACATATGAAAACACTTAAAATATGGCGAAGTAGAGGTGCAAGAGAAAACAAGAGAATTCAGACCATCAGTGATTATGTGGCATATTAAACAAATTCAGCTCTAAAGACGAAGGAATTGATGCAAGGACACCAAACACCAAAGAAAAAGAAAACCTTAGTGGCTGTTCCATACTGAAAATGAAACTTTCAATGTTCTAAAAATGTGATCTTTACACTTATAAGAATAATATGAATTCTTAGATTCAAAAGATATATTTTCTAGTAAAATTTCCATGGGCACTTTGTGTGTCATATTCTATCCCAATGGTAAAAGAAGAAAGTTGAGAACTTTTATGAAAATTAAAATAAGCCGTTGGACTTCAGTCATTTCATTGGCTTGCAACCTCAGTCTATATACTTTAACCTTCTCTTTATCCTTCAGTTCTTATTATAATACAAAAAAAACCCCTGTTGGATGAATCTTTGAAAAATCTTTATTCCTTAAGCCAGGCTTGGTTTTAATAATTCTTCTTAGAATATTTTAAAGTAGTGATGAAAAGAAATGAGCTGTTGTGTCTTTTAATCCCAAAAGTCATAGAAGCATTTGAATAGGTCTGTTATTTATATACACTACATAGGTCTATTATTTATATACAATAGTAACAGTATAAAATATAAAAGAAAAACCAAGTATTTGTAAATTTGGTACCAAGTCAGGAAGAAGATCCTTAGGCAGATGAAATGGGAAAAATCTTTGAGATAGTTTTCAAATGAGATAAAAGGGAAGGATAGTGAAAAATAGGAAGGATAGTGTTCAGAAATTTCAATTTAGGATCTTCCCATTTAATAAATATTCCCACCCACTCCAAGACTTCAGAAATCCAATCTGACCCTTTATACCTTCTGAATGCACAAATAATTAATGAAGAAATAGTTTCTTGTTCTTTGCATAGTAAAAACTTTGCACCAGTTTTGGACTTTCAATTCCAAAGTGCAGCATTTAGGGGGTTCATTCTACCCTCAGTTACGTATTGCAGGTGCTTGACATCTCTTAAGTGCTGCAACTCATCAGCTCAGTTTGGATCCCCAACATTTTAGCCTTACTATTTTGACTTAATGTTGGCATTTATTATAATCATGGATAATTATGTATAATTATAATTAAGCCCTAATCCTCCTCAATTACACTGACATAAATTAGGCATAAGGCATAATTTAATCAAAATTAATGGATTTGCGCCAGGGTGGAGCTGACACAAGGATAAATCCAGATCTTGTATCTTATTATGAAGTACAGCATTCCAAATATGCCAGAATGAACCCATCTGATAGGTAACTATTGTTCAGTTACATGAAATGTTATTCATTGACTGCCATTACTAACAGAAAGGGAAAAGTGTATTGGTTCAGAAAATAAAGGAAAAATTTCAAAGTAAACACTGAAATCTGAAAGAATTTCAACTCTTGTACGTAAGAAAAAACATTTGTAAGATCATGAGGATGTTTATAAAGATTACTTTTGTTTAAAAAAAAAAAATCAAAGGAAAATTCACTCCCTTGGGCATTTTAAATGTATGTGGTAGAAATACTCACATCCAGATGCTAACTTTTCTGACTGACCAAGAGTGGCCTTAGAGAGGTGGGTGGGGAAATGATCCTTTACAAAACATGAGATACAAAGCTTATGTTGTTGAAAGGAGAAGCATGTAATCAGCTAAAGAATTCCTGAGAAAGACCAAGGGCAGCAGATACTGAAACCTTGAACTTCCTTACTTCAATGCATTTTTTACATGCTTCCTGAAGAAAGGAGCAACCAAGGGAATTTATTAACTTTTAACTTAATTAGGTAGATGCCAAAAAAATGTTCATTCCTGGACCAGTCTATTTAGACATTGCAACCTTCAAAAAATTGTAGCTTCTCTCTGAGAACTCTGGTGGGGATTTTTTTTTAAGAGGCAATGTGAACTTTTTTGTCTTCTAAATAGAAGAAAAGAGAAATTTTAAATGAGAATTTTAGGTGCTCAAATTCATGAGAACATATCTAAGGCAACAGACAGTATGGTGTGTATATATGTGTGTAAGATTAATTCAGACGGTCTATGGAAATCTAAAATAAACCTTTACAAAATAATACAACAGTCAATTTCTGTGAAATCTAACAGATCTCACACACACTACAATATTTTTTTTCTAGCTTTGATTCCTATCATTGCTCTCTCTCAGAGAACATATAACCTAACTCTAACTTTCCCAAGTAACACTGTCAAACCTATAATATAATTTAGAGCTATGTTCTCCCTTAGCTTACTTGTATAAAACTTAGGTTGGTTTGTTTGTTTCAAATTTAGTTTTCTCTCATTGTGAAATTGTTGATGAAATAAAAAGGGACACTATTTTAAATTTTTTTCTTGTTATGCTCACAAAAAATTGCCAACAGAAGCAACAGAATTCAGATTCCTTGTTTCCCCCTAGACTACAACCATTGTTTCACATGGTGTCTTCTGTATCAATCAAAAAAAGACGAGGAGAGGATGCTGTCCCTGGCAATGGAAACTCAGTGCTGTCCCTTCAGCCTGACAAGATTAATAACCTGTGTACAGAGATAAGAAGGAAATCTGATTTTAAGAACCACTTCTACAGCAAAAACAAGCTATAGGTGCAGAATAATCACTCTACACGAACCCGTAATCAGATTAATTTTATTCACTGGGTTGATTCAGAGAATCAGCATTGCAAAGAAAGTTGAAACAAGTCCTGTTGACAGAAAGTACCTAATTCTCTAACCGAATTCACTGGCTACTGGTGGAGAATTCATTGGACTACTTCCAAATAATTTAAAATGTGTTGGAATTAAGAGTAGATAAATTCCAGTAAAGCCACCAGACTTCCTCAAAGCCAGGGCCTAGAACTCCAAGACAAAATTTATACAGAATAATTTCATTTTAACAATGGGTTCTTGAATCCATTCACAGGTATTCTCTGTTGCACCTCTTTTGAGGTATAAACATTATACAAAGAACAAAGTATAAATGAAGGCTATCACAGCTCTGGGATGATACTAAAAATCCCACCTCTAGTAACTTCCATGTTTTCTGAACTGCTATTAAAATACAGAGATTTTTTTTTGTCCACAGGCTACAGTTGTGTCACCAGTCTCAAATCCCTACTAGCAAATCCTACTGTTGGCTATCAGTGTCACAGCCCTTTTAATGTTGTCATCAGATGCATATTCAGTCTCTGAATCAATAACTTTAATCATCTTTATGGTTGTTCTTTTATTCATGTCTATTGATTATAGTACCACAATATCAGACTTCGAGGGAAGGAAATGACAAAGGGCCATTGGAAAAAACAAAACCAACCAAACAAACACATCTAGGAAACCTTTGAAATTAAATAATTCTTCCAAAATGCTGTCTCTGAAGGGTTTTGATGCACCAGGCATTGCAGGCAATTCAATAATTTATCTAGAGGACTTGGTAAATTTTTATACACAATATGTTTCAGTAAAGGCAAGATTAATACAATTTTGGTGAAAATTTACATATGTGAGGATTTTTCTTAACCGTGCAAAGTACATGGTAGATAGTAACTAAAAGACAAATTAGGTTAACCAGCATGATTGAAAAATTGCTTCTGCTTCACATTTTTTCAGTTAAGATGCCCAAATACTTATTTATTTTTAAAAGAAATTATTTAGCATGTCTGAAATAATTCAGTAGACTACTCCTCTGACTAAAACCACATGGTTGTACACAATTTAAGAAATTCCTGAGTTATTCTGTAGACATTCTCCTGACTCTGGATGTAGATTTGCAAAGGTTGAAGATGACCAATTGTTAATTTACTCCTTTGTTTACCTCCTTTTTTAAAATTAGTTCTTTTGTTTTAGTCTTGGGAAAACCATTTGCTCCATCTCCTTACAGTCCACTTAGGATCAAATCTTGAGAGCATGACAGAAATTTTAATCTTTTGCTTCTATCATCATTTTAACAGGATCCTTGGGGAAGGGGGAAAGAAACTATAACAGCAATGACCAAACAAACAAAAAAACCCAGAAAAGATGTTGTATTGCAAGAATTAATCTCAGTGGTTTGGTAAAACCTGGATTACCTTTGGGCTAGGAGAACTTCTACAGTAATCCTTGGTAAAGGCTGCGTCTGAGCAAATCAGAGTCTGTTAGCAGCTTCACATGGGTGTCAGAAAACACTGAATTCAAACCCTTGGATCCAAACCCTCAGATTTAAACCCTCAGAAAGCTTTTCTAGAGGTTCACAGGAGTTTCTACAGAAGACAGGATTTTGAGGAGGTACACACGCATATATAGACCTTGCAGTTTATATCCCTTCTGAATAGTGAAAGAATAAAATCTATTTTGATGTGCTGGAAGTCAAAACAGTTTCCTGCATGTGATTCATCCATCTCTGTTGCATTACACAGAACTGGGTAAAAACAAAAATTTTTTTTTTCCTCCCAGATTGAAATGTGGGCGTAAGGGGACTAAAAGAACAGTTTTCTCTCTCTTTTTTTCCCCAAACATTTTTTTACCCTTCTTCATTGGAAACATAATGCTGTCAGCTGTCCCTATCATCTTCCAGTTTCAAGCTCTCTCTCTCCATCTGTGTTCATACTTTTTTTAACTCTTAATCAGGTCCTGCCTTGCCTTTGTATAGGAATTCGTCATCATATGGCACCAATTCAGACCTGTAACATGAATAAAGGTTGGTATTTATCATAACTGCTGTAAAGGAAGTGCCTTTAAAAGGAAAGGGAGCATGTAATTCCCTGCCATTCACTTTCTCCTCAACCTTTCACCTTTTAATCAGTAGCCATAACCCAAGAAGATCTCACAATGGAAAGTTAATTATGAGGTCATGAAGATGAAAGCATCTGACTTGCATTTTATAAAGGTACTTTGCTTTTAAATTATCCCTGATTTACCTGCATGAAAGGAAAGGAAGTTCCCAAAGATTATTCTAAATGGACCAGACTTTCAGATGCCAGGATTTCCAAGTGAAAATGGAAATGCAATCCTGTCAAATGTCCTTTGAATATTGCTTAGGAAGGAGGCTTCCATTTACCAATACGACCTGACTCAGAAATTGAAGATATATTCATGGACAGGAGTGTATGGAGCACTCAAAGACCATACTCCACAGAGACTGTACTGTTCATACCTAGAAAGGTGTCTAGAGGCAAAAACTCCAGAATTTAGATATTTGTACCTATCAGCTTTGAGAATATGGTGTGTACTGTTCAGAACTTCAGGGAAAGTGTGTTTGAAGGGCATTGTCCCATCTATGCTGAAAATTCTAAACTTAATTGGTCTTAACATTTGCATATGTTGAAGGCAGAAGAAATAACTGGAGAAAAAAATAGCAATTTGTTTTATAATATCTAGTATCCAGGAAGGTAAGATGGAAAGTTTTCCAGCTGTAAATAGTAATGACATACTCAAAATTCTCCTTTTTAAACATAAGAACAAAGATATTCTGTTCACATAGTGGTTAAGACAAGCACCCCCAAGACAATCAAATAGTTAAACAATATGTTAATTTTAGAGCTATCCAAACTGAATTACCAGACTTCAGAATACATCATTTGTTCATCTGATCTGAGCCCTGTCAACTTGTAGTGTATCCTCTCTGAGAAGTGGGGGTTGCTAGAGGGAAGGAGTGGCCCCATCAGACAAAGGGGGCATGAGCACCACTGCCCACTGGCCTGTTAACGTCAAGGGAAGTGTCAGTGCACCGTGGCCAAAGTGGAGGAGAAGTGGAGGCAGGGAACAGAAGGAGGCTGCCTGGGGGCCGCCACACTTTCCTGAGGAAAGCAGCATGAGTGGAAACCCATCCCCTCTGCAGCCAACACGAGCACTGGAGAGGATCTCGAGGATACGGCATTTTCTATAGGCAGTAGTGTCTTTTCACTGAATTTCCACATGAATTGCTGATTAAGAAACACACCATATTTCCCTCTCTGATCATAAATAATACAGTGATAACGGATTTCTATGATGTTATTATTGGCTGCACTGTTCCTCTCCTAATACTGTTTTAAATTATGTCCACTTGGTTATTAATAGTCCTTAAGTTGTTTTTGTTTCCTCTATGGGATGGACAAAACATTTTCTTTGGACTTTTCACGACAGTTAATGGTAGAGGATGAATGGAAAAAGAGAGGTTGTGATTGGAGTTGGCAAAGTATAAATTATATATTGCTTCTCCTGAAATAGGACTTAATTCTGAGAACTGAAATCAGGAGTTATAAGAAATTTGTGCTCTTCTAGGAGCAAGCCCAGAGTGTCTTCACTTGATAAAGTAAAAGTCTTTTAGGAAGTTTTTTAACATGAACAAGACAAAGTTTTGTGCAAAAGAGAATTTTCCTTATAGTGCTATAAACCATGAGGTCAGCTGCACTACATAAAAAAAAAGGAGCACAAAGCTTAAACAAGAGTTTCATGTCTCTGGCATTTCCTTGAAATGCCTTGAAATCGTCATTTGATAGCACTACCCCTTTCTGTAAAATGCAGATGCTGAGTGAGTGTATGTGTTCAGAAAACTGTACCCATAATGCTGTATAAGGGTCACAGAAAATATGAATTAATAAAAAGAGGAAAAAACAACACAAAGCTGATCCAAATGTAGTTGATCTAATTTGTTGTATAATATTACTGTTCCATGATGACCTGGAATAATGAAACTCCCTTTCATTACAATATTATCAGTTCAGCTGTGACAGGAAGCCCTCTGGATACTATTCTCACAAGTTTCTTGTTCACATTTTCAGATAAAGGGAGTTTCTGATAGGTTTTGAAGTTAGGCATGATTCAAACCGGAATTTGCATGAATGAGCAATAGTGAGTTTATAATCTATGCATCTGGTAATCCATGCCCCTATCCCTCCAAACAGAAACAAGCCTCTTAGGTTCACCATGGAACTTGGATGTTTAGTAATTTAATAGGCTTAAGCTTTATTCCTTCAAGGTAATTGTGCAGATACCTTTAATAAAATACACTCAACATTGCCAGCAAACATTCTAGATAAATGAACACAAGAAATGTTAGATGCAACTTTATTATACTGTTAATCCTTGCTGGAAGGCTTCCTGGAGTGTTTGAGGGTAGTGTTAGTAGTGATGATAAACTAATTTGCCATGGCTCTTAAGTTCATGTTATCTTTTCTTATCAGCCTAAGGCTAGGTCAGAAAAAATATTGGAAACATTTGCCAGAGACAGCCAAGTGGCTAATTCAAATACCATTGCAGAGTGTCAATCCATCCATGTGCCCATGACAGTTAGTTTAATGGTCCATTTAATTCTTCAAAGCAACTGAATTTTCACCCATATCCTGATAAGGTGATACACCACAGTAGTGTTGCCAGAATTTATCTCTTTTATATGCAAGACAAGTTTATATGCAAGAGAGTCTAATTTCTCCAATGCAGATTGATCTAAGAGCAACAAAAGGCTTGATATTTTTGCTATTGTTTTCGGAGTCACATAACCTCCAAAAGTGTGTGTTGCTTTGACTTATTGTGTTTGGTTGGGTTTTCCAGCCATCTTAAGAAAGTAAGGCTCAAAACAATAAATAAGTAGTGGAGTAAGACATAAAGAACAGCATAGTAACTCTCAACCTGTGGGGTTTGCTATACCCATGACCTCTCAGATCTTCCACTTTTTGCTCTGGATTGCAAGATAAAGGATACTGAGCCTCCTGCTGTCTTCTACAGCTCCTTCACAAATTCTGCTCATGTTCATTCCACATCCTCAATCAAGTCAGTGCTTTGTTGGCTGAAGTACCCTTCATTCTCCTACTCTGTTTTATCCAGGTTGGGTTCCATGCAATCAAACAAACCTACCAGGTTAGAAACTACCAGAAAAAGAGTGAAACAAGACTTCTAGATGACATCCTTGAGCCTCTTGCCAATTTATACTTCCTGCACAGTCCTTCCATTCCTGTTGGATTTGCAGCTATTATGTGTCATGATAACCCATTTCCTATAGGCTGTGGTGTTTACATCATAAATACCTTCATTTATATATATTCAAGTGCAGATGATGATAAATATAGATGAATATAGTTTTCAAAATCTGATGACAATTTCCAAGAGGTTTAGTATATTATATTGAATGGAATTGGTGCAATTGCAATAATTGCAGCTAGATGTGTCAGATTGCAATTTTCCTATGTGGAAAAAGACAGACTCTTTTCTATGTAAGCTTCTTACTTCTTATGTTTAGAGTAAATATTTTTGTGTAAATGACCTTCAGCTGAAATATGGTTAATAAATATTTACTCAATTTTAGCAATCAGAAGAAAATTATAAGATTGCGTACAATAAATTTGAAAATACTGAAATATCTTACATATGTTGTTATATATTTTTAAATTTTTATAATATCTGATCTAATTCACACCAGTAACATAATAGCACTTTATGAATACAAAAAACCTTTCCCAGATGATGATATAATGAGTAATGGCCTTATTTTCAAGAAAAAAATATTATGTTGCTCTCAAAATTTCACAGTGGTGAAATTAAAAATAGACTTATTTTCAAGTCAATATCTCTGAAAGGTCTTTTCAAAATATTTTTAATCTCTGTACTAAATAGTTCAATCTTTTTTGAAGTCTACTCAGAAAGGCAACTTTCACACATAAGTGTTGGCTCAGCAGAATTTAATTCAACCTTTGACTTATTGTTTTTAATAAAAGCAAGAGGTCAAACTCAAATTAAAAACTTAAAAATGTACCAAAGTCATATCATGACTGAAGTATGCAGTATATACTTCTGAGATACTAATGAGGGTTGATAGATTTGATAGGTTGATAGTTTGGGGAAAAAGGTTAGTAAAAATGTTCAGGTTTTCACATCCAAGGTTTGATTGTAGTATCAAGACTCTGCTTTGCCATGATCTTTTCCTCCTGTGGAGCATTATTTCCTGAGACTCTGATATTGGTTAATATTGAAAAATAATTCCAGTAGAAATCAAATATTTTTCAAGACTGCTGAGAAACAGTGATCAAAGCAAAGCAAACAAGAATTTTGTCTTTAAATGGACTAGAATTTTGTCAATGATGCATTAATTTCCCTCACTTACTGCCTTGGTCCAAACTTCTGCAACTGCTTTTTCTCCTCAGAAAAACATGATTTGAATGGTTTCAGTAAAAAAGCAAAGGCAAAAACATATCTTGAAATCCTACATGACCACTTTTTAAACACTTGGAAAAGCATTCTTAAGATTAAAACTTCTTAAACCTAGGAGGAGCATTGCCAGCAGGTCGAGGGAGATGACCATGCCTGGAGATGTGGCCACATCTGGTGTGCTGTGTCCAGTTCTAGGCCCCTCAGTACGAGAGGACATGGAGCTCCTGGAGTCCACTGGAGGGCAACAAAGATGTTTAGGGGACTGGAGCACCTCATTTGTGAGGAAAGGCTGAAGAACTGGCCCTGTTTAGCCTGGAGAAGAGAAGTCTGAGGGGCCTAATAATTACAATCGATAATTATAATAGATAATTACATATCAATCTGTGTAATTATCTAAAGGGAGGGTGTCGAGAGGATGGACCAGGCTCTGCTTAGTGGTGCTCAGCAACAGGACAAGAGACAATGGGCAGAAAGTGATGTACAGCAAGTTCCACCTGAACATGAGGAAGAACTTATTTACTGTGCAGGTGAACACGAACTGGAACTGGTTGCCCGGGAAGGAGTCTCCCTTACTGCAGATATTCAAGAACTGTCTGGACTCAATCCTGTGCTCTGTGCTCTGGGATGACCCTGCTTGAGCAGAGAGGTTGGACCAGATGACCCCACTGGTCATCCAAAGCTAAATCTGCAAAATTCTATGAAATTCTGTGAAATTAATATCTGGAATCTGAATGATATTAATACTTGTATGAATATACATATATATAATATTCTAGAATAAGGTAAATATTATAGATAGATAAGACATTTATAAAACAGAGAAAGTGAAGTTAGTTGTAAACCAATGAAATCTAGATTTGGATCTGCTTTCCTTGTCTTCATCAAAATGTTTGTATTAGAATTGATAAGCAACTAATCTTAAATAAGAGGAAATAAAATAGAGGAAAATATCAGCTTTAGAACCTATGAATTATTTTCATTTGTGTGCTTTAATCTAAGGATATTTTCTTGCCTAGATGTCAGATTGATAATTTTTCTTTTCTAAAGATAATCCTTTGTTTTAGAATAATCTCATCTTAAATATAGCATTCAGTAGAACAGCTAGTCTGGGAGTTTCCCCATTATTTTCTTATTTTATCAGTGCAGTCAGGGAAATATGAGACTAAATTTTGTGGAACTCCTCATGCCTTGTAGAAGGCACACTGAGAATACTAAGGGAAGATTTTTTTTATTTAATTTTTTTATTTCTTTTTATGGGTGTTACTTAGTCAAAAGGAAAGTATCATTAGCTTTCTTAGTTCTCACACTGGAGCTTTCAATCAGAAGCTGTGTGGTACTTTAAAGAGTAAGCTGCAAAAGCATAGGAATCTATTTAGTACATAAATAGGAATTATTTTGTACATAAACTTGTTTTCATGCTTCTTCGTACTCAAGTGTACAAATTGCTGGACTGCAACAGGTGCAAGTCCAGTCCTTCCTGCCTTTCAGAAGAATAATCTAGTCCTGATTCCAAAACTTTTCTGCCTATTGAAGACCACGTTATGTGGAGGCCTGTCTTTTTGGAAGATTTTCTCAACTCCCTGAAAGGCCTTTGGCAGGAATCTCTTGATGAAGTCCTCAGGCCTGTGCTACACAGGAAGTCAGATGAGATGGTTTTAGCAGTCCTGATGGTTTCAGGCTGGAAGCACGTTAGACCTAAGTCTTCTAAGAGAATATTGGCTTGGGACAGAAAATCAAAAACCTAACTGTCCTTACTGCCCACTCTCCTTAGCACTTAAGCTTCTCTCACTTTCAGAGAAGGTTTGATGCCTTGGGCAAAAAAATGTTCATCCTTAGTTTGTTTGTGATGTAAATACACTTTGCAAATAGAGAAATCAAGACCTTATTTTGGGGGGTTCTCTACCCAAAGTTAATGAGTGAAATGAATGTAAAGCTTCTCAGATCTCAATAGGGAATAGCTCCTGCATTAAACAAATACTGTGGATAACAGGGAAGGAGCACTCTTAATGTGCTACAACAACAGGAGAGCTAGAGACTTACCCACATTTCATTGTAGAGTCTCCATCAGGATTAGAGAACTTTGTTCCTTTAATTAATACATGGCAAAACTTTTACTCCATGGCTTCTCATCCTCTTCTGTCCTTTTTCATTTCTTTTTAACATTAGTTCTTTAACAAATCCTTCTTTTCAGGGACCAAAAGCTGATATGTTCTGGGGAAATGCCAGCAAGATGTTAGAGATTGGCACAACTAGCTACTGTCATTCTATCAAGACAATAGGATTTGAGCGAAAGGGGTAGAGTTCTCCATGCAGAATTTAGCTGCTTAATCCTCTCTTGTGGGCTGGCACAAAATCAACAAAAGAAAGAAACCAAATTACCCAGCTCTGCTTTGGCAGATTTAGCCACTGTCAGCAGGCCAGAAGTTAATTCCCTCATATTCTTGTTTGCCACCAACTACGGCAGGCCTTGCTGAGCCAGCTTTCCTGTGTAAATCTGTCAGCTGAAATGATGCACAGCATGAAGAAGGAGAGAAAGGACATGCAAAGAGTGTGGTCCTTTTGCCAAATCAAGTCCCCAGAAGTCAGGGGCTGGCACTGGAACTGCCTCCTTGCCTTCATCCTGAGTGACATTTTTGACACAAGATGAGAAAGATTTATAGTTTCTTAAACCACCGTCACACACACACACACACACACACACACACACACACACACACACACACACACAGAGCCTTCTTTGCCAATAAGTAGGCATTGCTGTTGCATTAAATTCTGTGCATGGGAGGCTGTTTCCCTTCTGGCACTCAGCACAAGCTTCCAGCTGCTTAGCATCTTTCTGAGACTCAACAGTGTGTAGGGTACGATATGTTAATAACGAGGACTACACAGTCATCAAGGTCAGCAAAATTGCAGTGAGGGTGGGAAATGCATCATCAGTTTGCTCTGTCACAGCGTATGGCGCCTTTTATTGTGTGCCCAAACTGAGCTCTTGGGTGGATAACGTGGCATGGGGGAATCAGGCTGCTGTGTGTCATCCATTATTCTCCTGCTCCCTTAGAAATCAAGTGGGGAAATTACTGTGAGACGAGGTAGGTTAGGTGCAAAGTATTTGCAGCAACATGCAAAACAACTTAAATTACACAAGTTTTGTCTTCTCACTATGAACTCCCTAATGGGGATCTTTTCATGTAAGGGATGTTTCTTTGAAAGTAAAGAAAATCTCGAGAGTTGGAAAATTAGGAAGAGAAATACAGTCTCCTTAAGAGTGAAGTGAAGGAATACAGATCTTTCTGTAAAGGTAATGGTTTTCACATGAAAATCACAAATGCCCAGGGATTTCACGTGTTGTTAGTGCAAAAAAGGACATTTCCTTTAAGTATTTATTGAAATGTGTTTGACAGAATAAGCAAACCTTCAAAAATGTAGATCTGTATGTGAAATTCTCCATTAAATTATGTGTTAACAGTTCTGGTTGACTTTATTCTTGCACTAGAAATATTTCTCACTAGCATTAGCCCAGTATATGATGGGTATGATGTACTACAATAACAGTGCATATTGGTAATGCAAGGAGTGTAATTCCATGAGTTGCTCTTAAATTCTGATAATTTCTGTTTCAAATTACATAAGTGCAAAATGATTGTGCAGTACAATTAAAAAAGTGGTTTTTTGCCTGTGTTAAGTCTTTAGACGCTCATCACAAACACATTTATTGATTGCAATATTTGCATGAAACGAAAGTCTAGATGAAATATTGTTCTCCTAAGATCTGAATTCCTTTCTTGACATCAGCTAGCTACTTCTAGCTAATACAGCATCACCTTATGCAAGTGCCAGACTTAGAAATTATGGCTACTGAACCTAAATATTAATGAGTAATTTCCTACTATTCATGTATGTCAAATCTTGACACAACCAATGGAGAAAACTTGCTGCGATTTCTAAATTAAATGGACAGAAAAATAGTACAGAAACAGCCTCTCATCTATTTTATTTCTAGCTCTAACCCAAGACAGATGTTCATGTTATTAAAAAATACTGTGGAAATGTTAAAAAGAGAATTGCAAACATTCTCAAGCAGGTTAACCTGGGTAAAACTGGATAGCAGGATGCTTCCTAGGAGACACAAGTGCAAGATGACTTACTTACAGGGAAATAATCAACTGCATAAACACAGGTTAGGGAATACTTGATGGATGGGGTTCCAGTTCTGCAGAAAATTATGCAATTTATCACTTGTTATGCCATATTTTTGTAATAGCCTTTCAGCATCAAAACTGGATCTTGGAGGCAGTTTAAAGGGGAAAGAGGTGATATCCAACTTTGGCCTCAGCTCTAAATGTAAATATTTCATTGAAACACCTGACTCAGAAGTGAAATCACTGTGCACTTGCTCCATAGCTAAAGGAGAGAAATTGTCACTTCCAGAATAGAAAAGATCTTGATAAGACTCTGGAGATCTTTCCTAACTGTCTCAATAAAGTGTTTAAATTTGCATGTAATATGTCCAGGTCTAAGTATCCATGGAAACTGAATTTTAGGAATCCCATGGCCTTGTTAGTTACCTAAGTGACTTAGATGAATTTTTGAAATGTGCTTCTGAGTTCCCTTGCAAGAATTCCATCTAAACTCTTGAAGTCCCATGGAGGAGACAGCAGGGATTTTCAAGTCACTGGATATGTTTACCTCATGTCTGTGAGTGCAAAGAAGTTTCAGTGATGCAAGATGATAAACCAACTCATGAATTAAAATTTATAATGTTGCAATTATACATTAGGGACATGGTTTCATGGTGGTCTTGGCAGTTCTAGGTTAACACTTGGACTCAATGATCTTAGAGGTCTTATCTGATTGAAATTATTCATTCTGTGACTCGAATGCTGCAGTGCTGTACTTGCTGAGGTGTTATGCAGAGGTCACCTGGCCTTACCCATTGCATAGGTGCCACTTTTCTGCACTTGCAGATCATGTACAATGCTGATGGGCTTCATAGACATATTTTCTGTATTTTCCCATATGCTAGAGACATAACAGCTCAAGAGCAAGCTCAAAAAAATCAACACAAATCCATTGCACAGAGAAGATCATGAGAGTCCCCTGAGCCTCGTATCTCTGGACATCCCTGTTGGGCACCTGGACATCTCATCCAGCTGGGACTCAAACTTAACAAAGGCTTGGAGGGGGAGGGAAGGGAGGAATATTGTTTGTGAAAACAATCTGGATGTTTTGCTGTAAGCTTGATGTAGATTAAGAAATGCTTCAGAGAAACAAAGCAAAGATGGTTCTGTCTGTAGAAAAGCCTTCACTCTTGTCTAGTCAACAGCAGTGCATGGATGTAGATGAGAGCAAGTTTTGGCTCACATAGCTTGAAATCTATTTGAACTCTTAAAAAAAAAAAATGTTTTAAAAAGGATTTCCTTCCTGTTAGCAAAAAGCCACAGACATCCAAGGAACAGAGTCAACCACATGTGTGTTACTTTTTATGCTTCCTAATCAGATGTAACGATTGCTCACACTGGATAGATAGGTTTTATTCAAGGATGTGCATTCCTGAGTCTTAGGACCCTGCCAAGTGTAAAAGCAAACAGAACAAGCCACACATGAGGTGATATATGCCCTTAGGCTTTCCTGACTGCAGCAGGACTGGGGGAATCTGACAGAGTTCTTCTTCCATCCTGGCTATTGTAAAGTTCTCAGGAGAAACCACAGCTGGCCTAGGTCCAGTAATTATCCCTTTATTGGGACGGTAAATTACTTTTCTGAGAGCCAGAAGAACAATGGCAGAAGGAAATGCTTTATAAATAGGCTGCAGAAAGCCTAACAAAGCTGTCATAGTGCATGACTTATTCCACCATCCTTGACACTCTTATCAACAGGGATTGTCCAGTCTGTTACTGGGATAGAAGGGGAGAAATTAAAAGGTATAGTAATAAACTAAAGTGCTGAGGAATTATCAAAAAATGTATATAATTTCTATATAATAAGCTTCTAACTATAGTCTACTTTTTCTAGGTCTGTCTGTAGTACAGATATCACAGCTTTTGCACATGTAGCTGAGCTAGTTCAGGTGTTACCACAAAGTAGTAACAGCAATGCAAAACTGAGTAAAGATGAAGTGCCTAACTTTTCACCCCATTTTTCAAGCAAATATTGCAGCTTTATGAAGTTCTATGCCATTACAGACAGACTGGTATAAAATGTAAATCATTCAAACTTAATTAGGTGTATCTACGCAATCTGCATTATTATGTACACATGATCTGCATTGTTATATACCTTATACATCTTTATATCCTAATACTGTGCTGGTAGACAGCTGGTATCTTTGGTTTCTTAAGAAATCTGAAGAATTACAATCACCACTGGACTGAGAGTCAGGAGAGATGGGATTTATTTGCACAGTTTTTTACTCATCTGTGATCTTGCATATACAATTTCCCTCTGCCTTTCCTCTTCTCTGTTGACTGTCTTTGAAGAGAGAAGGCTGGTGCAAACACAAATGCCTATTAAAACTGGTATTAATTTCTGTGACTTCAAATCAGCTTTTCCAGTTTAAGTCCTATTTCTGGCCTGTACTGTGCACATTGTTTCCCTGCTGTGCACACACACACACACGCTCCCCATAAAACAGCATAAACGAATTCCATTCAGGCCTGCCATTACTCATGACTTTTGCATCTGGAATCATAACTGTTTTCTTCAAAGTGGGGAGAAAATTTTCTCATGATTAATATTATGTTACACCTTTTCTACATTATTTAGCTTTGAGTGGTGATGGGCACACAAAATGTCACTAATTGTCTGAAATAGAAAACTGAGCTTGTGACATCACCAACATTTTTCTCTGCTTTTGATTCTGAAGACATATGAAGACAGGAGTTTTCAAATATCAAATCCATTCTGCCTTTAAGAGGATATTATAGCTGTCTGTTGCAAATGTTCAACTTGGCAAACCTAGGTAAGGAAAAAAACTGCTACAATTTGTAACCGTGAGTATATGACCCAAAGAATAAATAGCTAAAGAAAATCTAGATTAGCATCTTGAACTATTTTAAAAATGAAATGGACTTTTTTTAAACCCAGAATTTTTAGGGTAGTGTTAACTTCCATACAGCCACACTTCACTGAACTATATTATTCTCTTACATTTGAGCAGTGGAACCTACTTTGTCTTAATGTGTTGGTTGGCTTTACTGAGATTGTTTGAAGTCACAGAAATATCAGTAGTTTAAATAAACACAACTAAAATAATTCCTAAAACTATGCTTTTTGACACTGCTCTCATTTCCAAGAGAGGAGACACTACAGACATTGGTGTCTGTCTAATACAGCCACAGCATCCTACTAAACAAAATGTACCCAGGGATGTTCTCAGCTGTGGAGGCCAACTGGCACAGAGCAGTCTGTGTACATAGCAATAAATTCCACTAGCAACCAAACCGCCCATTGGGAACAGTTTCTGCCCATATTAAATCCCAGGAATTCTGGGGGAGAGTGCTGGCTGGCTGAGATAAAAAATCAGGACAGGGACCATTCTGACAATTTCCTAGTCTAGATCACTGAGTAGCAGCACCACAGAACATGCCTTGGCAGTGTTTAATTTATGAGTATAGATGCAGCTAAGGAGGGATGCAACTTCTCTGTGTTTTCTTTGTAAAGAAAAGGACATGGACTTGTTTTAGGTGCAGTTCATCCTGTACTTTCAACAATAGTCATATAAAATGAGTTGAATTCATCAAGCCCTGTAGGTGTCTATTCATTTTCATTGTCTACAAAGTGAGCCTAGAGAGACTTATGAAGATTTAGAAGAGAAATCTAAAGGGATGAATCTCCCTCCTATGATTAGAGCAACTACTTAGTGATGATGCACAGCCAGCAAACATCTTTACTTTTCCAGCATATGAGGATACCAACGTGGATAGCAGCTTCTTTCAGGCACAAAATCCAGATTGACTCCTAGTTTTCAGATATCAAAAGGCTTCTGTGTAATTCAGATTTTGCTTATTTACATGTGCAGTACAGGTTTTTCAGAAATCTGAAAGAAGCTGTTATTTTTGCAACTGTGGTATGAGATAATTAGACACACGGCAGTAAGAACTTGTATGATGACGAGTTTGAGAAGAAAAGTAGGAACATAAGATCAGAAGAGCACTTTCATGATACTAAGACCAGCCCCCTCCAGTACAGGCAAATCACAGACATTACAAAATCCCTTTCTAAATATTTATCTGTACGAGTAGATATTTGTTCCTGTGCTCTTACTGAATGATTGAGTCAAATAACTTCCCTTCTCTGGTTCTTACAGTTTCTTCCAGTTTCCAGCTTAAATTTATGCTTCACTATTCTGTCTGTATTTATTCTTGTGCCAAGTTTGCCATTTATCTGAAATAATCATTTTCCTTCCCTGCTGCTAGCCTCCATGACATCCTTGTGGAGAATAATCATATCTTCTCTCAGCCTTCATTTCAGTGAGCAATACCAATGAAGGTCTTTGGGTCTACTGCCTGTGTCTAGTCTACCCTCTGTGTCTATTCCAGTTTAAATTAGCCTTTTTTGAGCACAACTTTAAAAAAAAATGTACAGTGAAAATTTCCCTAATTCCTTGCAAAATTATTTCATCTTATTATTTATTTCAGCTGGAAATTAGCCACCAAATGCATCTGTTCTCATTTGTCTTTCTTACAGACACAAATTCTTTTCTATAGAGGTTATCCTGGTGCTTATTCTGTTTCTTTATTTGAGTATAATGAGATCTTCGACTTTTTCTCACATTTGAGGTGTGATCATTTCCATCCAGTTTGCATTAGCTGGGGGCCTTTGCCCCATGTTCAACTTCATGATTTTTGAGACCTGTGGCAAAAGCATATTATTACAAACAAAGCATTATTATATTTAGTCACATTCTCATTCTAAGCAGCAGAAGTTTCATTTCTTCTTCCTAAAGTACTTTTACAGATGAACAATTGTTTCAGTAGCTGCAAGATTTAACTGATTTTTTAAGTCAAATAATTTGCTTTGACTCACTTCTATGACATAAGGTTTATTTGTATATTTGTTCATTTCTTCATTCTTTATGGTTCCTCTGGTTAATCCTCATATTCTTTTTTGAAGAAGTGGTTTATTCATTTATCCATTTGTCCACTGACTGGTAGGTATAAAACAGGAACATAATTTCTGACTCTTTAAAGTTATCTGACCCTTTCTTCATGTTACAGTTATGGAGTTATGAAATTTAGTAGTAAATTTTATATAAATTCTAAGCTTTATTCTTGAGTATTCTGTTTTAAAACTGAAAATTTTAGTTGCTGACTTGATTTTGTTTATCTGTTCATGTAATTTAAACTGGGTAAGTTCATGATGACTTTACCTAAAGTTGTTTTCTACAACTACTGGGCTACTACTAATGAGAAGAGAATAAAGTTTTTTCAAGATTCCATTACTTTGGTAAAATTCTGTCTTAGCTTTTGTCACTATACTATCATTAGTAGAATATATTTTCTAACCTTTATGTGTGAAGTAATAGAACATAATGACTTACTTCTTCCCAATATTTATCTTCCTGACAGTAATAAATCTGTTCCCTTTCAAATCCCACCTTGGGAGCCTGCAGCATGACTATGGTAATCAGAACTCTTCCTTGAGTTGAAGGAAAATCTGTCATACCTGAGATATTTTGACATAAACACTTAAGGTTCAGTGAACAAGCATATTTCTATAAAACTTTGTTTCATCAGGAATTTTTCTCGCCAGTTCCACACACATCCCCCAGATAGATGATATAAAATTTAATCAAATACAGATCTTGCAAACGACAACCAGACAAACTACCAAGCAACCAAGAAACAAAGACTTGCTCCTCCTTCTATAAAATGTCTCATGCTATTTCCAGTGTTTTCTGCTTTTTCCTTGCTGGTTCCTTTAAATTGCCTGAAGCATTTGACAAAGAGGGAAACTATGTGGAGCCCAGCTATAAAAGGCCAATGGCAGGTCCGTTTTCTATTTTGAGAGCTTCCACAGAAAGAAACCATATTAAAGTCTAGAAAAGATAATAAAAGTTAATTTTACAATATAGGACTGCTGATAGTCAGCAGTTCAACACATGCACATTGATTTAAAGTAGCAGGAGTGTATGTATATATGTACATAGGTACATACATGCATGATGGACAGAGAGTCAGGACTTAGGGACCTGAATAAAGCAATGGATTAATCCATCAGTATCTTTCCACCTCCCAAAAAAAGAAGCCTGAAAGTTGTGACATTGTACCATGGCTTGATATGAGATGATATAAGAAGCATAGAATCATAGAAAGATTTGGGTTGAGAGGGACATTTAAGGGCCATACAATCCAACTCCCCCCTACAATGAGCAGGGCCATCTCCAATTAGATCAGGTTGCTCGGGGCCCTGAACAACCTGACCTTGAATTTTTCCTAGGATGGAGCATCCAGCACCTCTCTGGGCAACCTGTGTCAGTGTTTCACCACCTTCACTGTAGAACATTTCTTTGTTATAGCTGGTTTGAACCAACCCTCTATTTTTTTAAAATCATTATCCCTTGTTTTTTTTCTACAGGCTCTGCTACAAAGCCTGTACCCAGCATGGCTTCACTGACTAGCTCTGTAAATGAGAGATCAAGACTAATCCCTGATCCCAAGACTCTGTGCTGTCCATTGTATGTCTATTGATTAGATGTCTTTCACATCCACTATACTTCCTTTAGTATCTTGTCTGGATCATGTGATTTATGTGATCTTTCTTACACTAAGCTATAATTATAAATTTTCAATGATTTCTAGGTCAAAATGTACAAATTAATGGGAAAGATGTGGAGTAGCTGCCAAAATGATATTTTCATGGCATGACACTCAGGATTTGTGTTGTACTCGTTGGGGTGACATACAAGGCATATAGGAAATGACTTTGACATTGCAAAGCCTTCTGGCAAAATACCAAATGGCTCTTCAATAAAGAAAGACCAGGTTCAGGTTCATACATATTGCCTTGAGACCTTCTTTATATTTCTGAAATCCTGTGCAGGATTGTATCAGTCATCACCAGAGCAAGCTAACAGCCAAAGAGTGCTGACTTCAAGAGTCCAAGACTTGAGGCTGTGCACTGATATTGGTATTTATTATAGTAGTATAGCCCTGGGCTCTCTGCTAGCTCCAATCTTACATTTCTACCTCTTAATCCCTTTTATTAAAAGTCTCAAAACACTTCATGGAGCAATCTTACCCTACATCTTTAACAAAATGTAAGATTCAGCCTAACTATGTCCATAGTCTAAAGAAACTGTTTCAGGGCTGGAACAAGGGTGTCAGTTTGGGTGTGTTTTTGCTTAAACTGGTGAGTCCAGACATAGTTCCAACCCAGTGATGTCCTTGTGTCTAAGCTGAGATCACAGACCATGCTGACACTTTCATAATGCCTTTTTATGCTTCTAAGTAGATGGTAACACATTTCTGTTGAATTTGACTGACAACTGATAAAGATTTTTTACAGCTAGATTCTAAAATTTCATGAGAAATAATGAAGATCGTGGCATTTTGGAGAGGTTCTTGATGACTGAAAAAAAACAAATGTCCCTCTTATCTTCTAGAAAGACCAAAAAATATTTTTAGGTCCAAGAGGAGATCAACTTTACCTCAGTCCATGGAGACGTGATAGAGAAAATAATTCTGAAAATCATTTCTAAACCTATGAAGGGCAAATGATGGCTGTAAGTAGTCACCACATATTTAAAAAGGGGTAATCCTGCTTCACAAAACTGTCCATGATGAGCTGAGGGGAGTGCAGTGGGTGTTTATCTTAACTTCAGGAAATCTTTCAATACACTGTCCCATCATGTTCTCATTTATAAACCAGTGAGATATGGACCAGAGAAATGGACAGCAAGGCCAAAAATGTATTTATTGAATCCCTCAGGTATTTCTGTGACAAGAAGGAAATTATAGGTCAGGACCTGAAGCAACCTAATGTGATTTCAAGTCTGGCCATGGCAGACTAAAAGGCTTCTAGAAGTCACTTCCAGTTGAAATTATTCTTTACTTACTATAATGCAAATACTAAAAAAGAAAATACACAAAAATAAAGAACATAACTTTCCCTGGTGTTTCACCAGTTCCAGTCTAATACAGACCATTGCTGGAAAGTTCTGTCAAAAAATGATTATTTTGTGATTTAAGAGTTGGAGAGCAAATTTTTTTTTCCACATCTGCTTCAGATAATAGAGACTCAGCAAGGGTGCTAGAAGTTGCACCACATGAAAACTACAGCTTTTGGTATTTGTATTGTAAAATATTAGTGGAATTCACAGGTACAAACCTGATTATGATCTGAATTACTCCTTTATTCATACTTAGGACATGCTGAATAGGTCCTGTGCCTCTGATAGGTGTATGTCCTGGGCACAGAACAGAAACCTTTGAATTCCAGTTATGTCTATGAGACTTTATGGAGTCTTCTGAATTTGGTGGCAAAAACTATTGTTCTCCTTAATAATTTACATGTATTTTAATTTACATGTGTTTTACAAGTGTTTTTAATCAAAATTCTATGACTCCATGGGAGGAGATGCGTGTGCATGTTTAAGACACTGCATACATGATTTTTGGAAGAGGAGGACTATATTCTAATATTGTTTGCAAAACCATAAATTGAAAATAATAATTAATGGCTTTGTTGAGAACAAATGTACAAAAAAGTACTTTGTTGAATACAAAAATGGATTTTTGTGTAAAAGAAAGAATTGTAAGTGAAAGTTTTCATTTGTTGTGGTTTTGCCTGGTGGAAAAGACTTAGGCATTAGACCCTTCTAGTTTAAATGATCGAAATAGAGGAACAGTCCTGAGCAAGGTTTTGGCTTTGATAAACTCTCAATTTCTGAGTGCACAGTTCAAAAGCCATCACGGCCCAAGGACCATTCCCAAAAATAGTTTGGACTCACAGTGGTAAGTTTAGTACTTAATTGTTTAGTACTGCAGACATGGCAAAATCATTTCAGTTGGCTTCCCGACACCTTGTTTATTTCATTATTGTTCATTGCTGTTTGGTAACAGAGAGGTAGGCAATGTCTCTCTCCTGGTAAACTTCTGGTAAGCTTCTGGTAACCTCTGACAACCAAATCTCAAGTTTTTGTAAGATTCCTTGCTCTGGCTTTCCATAATTTTGAAAATATAGCCTCAGTAGCCATTATCATAATTTTTTCCACAAACAAAAAAGCAAAGGTTTTCTCACTTTGGACCTGGCATCCACCTGAAATTAAATATGTCTTCAGTAACTCTAGCTATTCTCTGAATTGAAGGTTTTGGTGGGAAATAGCATAAAAATCAAACAAACTGGAAGTGTTTCTCTATAGCTGTTTTTCTGACATATGCTACGTACATATACATAGAATCATGTTTTTCTATAGCATTGTATTTATGTTCTTCTATCTATTGATAGCATCTATCTTTTATGCTTACCAGGTTAAGTATCAGTCCTGGTAAGAGTTACCTATTCAGAACTTAGTTATATTGTTTATGCATGTAATTCTCATTGTTTTCCATAGGCATCATATAACCCAAAACAACAGGATAATTACGTCCCTGGATTGACTCCGCTTATTGTAATGAAATTATCCCAGATTTACACTGGCATAACTCAGAGCAGAAGTTGACCTCACAGTCTTTACACAAGCTGTGTCTTAACCCAGTAAGATTTTGGTCAATCCCTTTAAAATCTAGAAAATGCCCTTTATAATAAAAGTCATAAGATTATAGAGCATGACCTTCAGCTTTAACAATTCAGAAGCTCCCAGGGTCCTTCCCCTCTTTAAAGAATGAGAATAAATTCTGACAGCTGAATAAATATAAGAGGTCTAGTGTCAGTCTGAGGAAATAGGTTTTCATTTTGTCACAGATGACTCTGGTTCACAGGTTCTCAGTGGAAAGGGAAATCAGCATCTGCTTAACTCGGGATTAGCTGCTGTTCAGAGCAGCCAATGGCCAGGGAGGAGTAACCCCTGTCCCACACTTACTGCAGTCCTAAACAGGCAGAGACAGAACAGAAAACTTTTCCATACCAATGCAATATGGCAGATTCACCTTCTCCCACACTTACTCCTTTTCTCTTCTCTAGGTTCTTCCACACACTCTTACAGTGTTGTACCTTCCCTTACCTGCCAAGTTAGCTCAGCTCCCTTGGTATAAGGTCACAAGGCATTCATTCTCTGTGTCACTGATACCTGTTAATGACTTCTATGTAAATGTGACTTTCCTTATATTAGAGGGGGTTTGTATTTGGGTGGTATTTGGTGTTTTGGTTTTATTTCTTGTTTTGTTTTTTTTATTAGGGCTGTAAACATAGGAATAATTCTACAACTATTAACTTAGTCTTTTGTCAATGTTTTGATATGTTTCTGATATTATTTTTCTATTTAAATAGATCACTTTACATTACATTCAAGATGTTTACATTCACTATAAGGACAAAGGAGCTGACACTTTCTGAAAAAAACCTATTTTTTCCTTATGGATGCATATGAGAGGGAAAGATGTGTTTGAAACCTTAATACTGAAGGAGGTCCTTCCTTTTTTATGAGTATTTTAATTTATAGCAGGCATGTGCTACTGCTCTTTTCTTCTCCCTGTCTATTTTAACAGAGAATAATGATCCAAACTTCCTACTGAGAGTCTAAAACCTCATCAGGGCATTTGCTGCATAATGTGTCACAGAAGAGGGCATTTAAATTTTTGTTTTCTTCAACACTTTTTGCCATTTGGCTTAGACATCACTCTGTTCGTGTCCTCCTGTCATCAGTGCCATCGTTCACCTAACTTTGTCCAGGATTTTTAAGAATTTTATTTGGATCTGAAGTTTCTGCTCCCATTTGGGTTATCTAATGTTTAGGTTCTGAGATGCCTTGTGTGGCAGTGTCTAAACCTGGGCAGGGCTGTAATTATAAAACAAGCTTTAACAACAGAGTTGTTGTACAGCACAGTTCTCCAGGCCCTCCTGTACAGTTTACAGCTTCTGCAGTCACATACACAAACATGCATTTTGAGGCATGCAGCCAAAAATGTACCTAAATGTAGGCTGTAGTAAATAATTCAGAATGACTAATTTATTCCAGAAAGAGTCATGATATGGCCATGAACAGTATGAAATAGAGAGAGACAGAATTCACTGAATACATTATTTTCTACTGATTATTTGTTCAGCTCCAGCCAGCAAACATCATTCCTGATTTGCATTACGACAGAAAAATTAATGAGTACAGTCACTCTTTCTTGTATCTTAAAGTCCTTAGACCATGAAAAATATCTAGGAATGTGTGTGTTCTTTCCCACAACAGATGCTAAATAACAGCTTGTAAGTAAAAAAAATGTTATCAAAGTCAGTGGTTCAAAAAATGCATGTGATTTTTTCCTTTGAACACATTTAATATATAACAGAAGATTAAAAATTATAAAGGAGGGTTAGGCTATATATCAATCACAACTTTGATTATGCAGCAAACAAAAGCTAGCAAATGTTGACTTGATACAAAACATTTTGATCTAATAATATCTCTTTGCCTCCAAAACTTTTTAAAGTATGGTTGAAAGGCTATCAAAGGGCATAGAATTCCTTCCACTGATCTCAGACAGTCCAGAGCAGCTTCTCAATCACAGCAAAGGGACAGTAATGTAGGACAATTCAGCTTGGCTGCAAGTCAACCAGTGGGCTTCCCAGTAGATCCATAGCCACACACAGTTGGAATGTAGCTGAAGGAAGGATGCATGGCTGATGTTAATGAGATAAACACAGTAACAGGAGAGAAATACTTGTTTACACATGTTGAAATGCTTGTATTGCGTGTTCAGCACCCACATATGGTACATTTGTGCCATAGGAAACATTCAGGTACATTTTACCACCAGGCTGTGTGAATGCCAAGATCACTAAGACCTCAGTGAAGTCCTTACTGAATTTTTCCCATTATTGCTCCTCACAATTCCAGCAGGACAGCTCTGCCTCTCTGTTACTTTAGATTGTCTGATGGGGCCATTGGATGCAAACTGAGGTCAGGATGGGTCTCAGATTCAGTAATGTGACTGAGAGTCCAGCAAACCAACATCTGTCCTCTAATATGTCCTCATTTGGCCCCTGCACTAGACTGAGCACAACAGCAAAAATTATGTTTCCCACAGGAACAAACATATCCTAAACACAAAGGAAGTGTAAAATTTATTGTGAAACCAAGGAAAATGTTTTGTCTTATGGATATATTTTTAAGCAAGTTTTCTCAAAAATAAGTGAATAAAAGAAAATTATCTATTTTTGCTTCTGTTTGTCTTTCCCATACCTTTTGAATATTCTGGACAGAGTCAATCAATCTGATAGAGAAATAAAAGTTTTAAAAAGCTCTTAAACATCTGGAAAACAGGGTCAAAAAGAGACCTAGAAGTCTCTTCCAGTGCTGTGAAGGCAAAAGGAACAGCAGCAGAACCTCATAATTCAGCAGACAGCAGGTACCCTCCCAACTGCAAGTGTCCAGCCACTGGGAAATTGCACTCAGAGCTTGCAATGAACAGTAAGACACAAACCCCTTAGGAGACCATGCTTCATTCAACCAAGAAGAGTAAGTAGTTTATGGAACTGTCTGTTTCATTGTTCATTGGAATGCTTAATATAAATGAAGATATGTTCCCAATCACATGCAGAATAGATTATTTTATTTGTGTTTAAGACACCCTTACTTTTAAGAGTGCAAATTATGATTAGAACAGTACCTTGACTTTTAATCCTTTTTCTTTTTCTTTGATAATTTATGATCTCTTTCTTGCTGATTCCTAAAGTGTAGTTTTAGTAAATTATTGATATTTCATGAGAGAGCCACTGAAATTTTTGTAGTGTTCTTAATTTATGTTACAGTCTAAGTAAATTAACCACTAGACAATAGGCCTACTGGAAACTATATTTAAAGATTTAAACATGCCCATGGAAGATAATAATAAAATAAATATGTAGTTCCTATTTACAAAATCTTTACAAATATAGGAAACCACAGACAAAAAGACAAAATCAACCATGTCATAGGCATTTTATCAGCTCTGGTGCAGGATCTAGCACAGTGAAATGCAGCTCCACAGCTCAAGAAGTCAGAATCTGTTGATGAAAAGGTGATAATGAAAATGCTGTTAAAGTGTTTATTAAAACATACATATACCATATAAACCAAATCTTGCTGTTCTGTAACAATCAGAATTAAACTTTTGTTTAATAATTTAAGAATTAAGTATTAATAATCTTAAATTTCATGAAAAATTTCATCCAAAACAAGGATTACGGGGTTTGCCTCCAAGTTATTTTTCTTTTTTTTTTAAAGAAAGATTAATTAAAAACAAAAATCTATGTCTAGTTGCTCTAAAGCAAGCCATATATTTAGATGCTGATAAAAGTAGGATTGAAGCTTATTTTCAGATTGTGAGTCTCCCAGATTTTTGACAGGTAAATCAAGGAATTTAAATAAATTTTCATTAAATGCTCACAGACAGATTTCGGATTTTTTTCAATAAGAATATTTTCTGTCATATAAATTGCAAAGTGTAATAACATAATAGCCATGACATGTAATTCTGAATTGCTATGAAATTCTTTCATAATATTTAACAAATAGTTTCTCAGAATTTCTGGCCAAGCTGCAGCTATGTTTGAAAAGGGTTTGATTAGAATGAGCTAAAAGGCATCTCACCACCACCCACTACTACTTTCTTAGCTACTATTGTTTTTTTATATGGGATTGTATCGTGTGAACCAGAAATCTGCAAGATGCCTAAAGTCACCACAGTGTCTTCCAGAGCACAATGGTATACCTACTGCAACAAGTAATTAATCTTGGGCTCAAGATTTCCTGATGGGAGCCTATTGACCCCAGCACAATAGATGAAAGTATTTTATCCTGTGTGTTCCCCTACTGACCCCTTGTCACCTTTTTTCATGCACTGTCTGCTCTCATACCAAACCAAAGAATTCATCCTTCACTCTGATTTTTGGGGTCTGCTTGACCCTCTCTTGCTCTGTGGAAGAAGATTTCTTGATTTGGCTTAAGAGGATCACTCAGCAAGAAAAACCCAGCAAAGTTTTGCCATACCCAGTGACAAACATGAATGAGCTCAGAAGTGTCAGGGCTGGGCTTTACTCACACCCCTGATCCCACACAGTTTTTAATGGGAAGCTTCATGTCACCTCTGCCCCTGCTGGGAGCAAGCTCGGGGAATGACTGGGCACACTCAGGACTAATGAGGGGACCCGAGAAGGGACCTCAGTGCAGGTGCTCACAAATCACCACTGAGATCCCACCACTGTGGGCTGGCAGCTTGGAAAATGAGCCCTTGGGCTCTCTGGTACACAAAATACTCCTAAGGGTGGCTGGGAAAATGACACATTGAATCTTCTGTATTAACCCCAGTGTCCAAGTCCCCCCCTAACCTGGCCCAGAGGGTGCTCCTGTAGGCAGTGAACACATGGACAGTTTTGGCCATGAGTCCACTCTAGGGGCTAAATATCTGAAGTGAACCAGATTTTTAGAGAGTGGTTCTTCAGTGTTTTCTCTGGGATGTTTCAGGCTGCAAAGCCAGGAAGGGAGGTACTAAAACTGGTTCTTCAGCACTGATGGAATATTTTGTCTCCCAGAGACACAGTTAGAAAAGGTGGACAGTAGCTTGCAGACCCCACAGAGCCAGTGCAAGGAGTGTGTAAGTACTGCTGCTTTCAGCTCTTGGGACAACAGTGCAACAGCTTACACTGGCTCTTGAAAACTTAGAGTTGTTTCAGATTGTCTTGTAGCAGCAATTACCCTCTGCTGAAAAAGCTGTGCTGTAAATCTTCAGGGTCCTCTGACACTCCCAGTGACAGCAGACCTCCAACTGTTACCCACAAGACACTTCAAAGGCCATCTTGGATAAATATGTGAAAACTGTCCTCAACTCTTACAGGAACTGTAGTCCCAGAGTGAATGTCCTCTCCTCTGATCCTACCCATCAGGCTCCCATCTACTGTAACTGCTTCATCTCCTTGCTCCTCTGTGCCTGTCACAGGGAATACTTCCCCATGCAACAAATTCACTCCCCACACAGGCTTGAAAGAGGGTGAAAAAGAAAACCCAAATGTTTCCCCTGCAGATAATCATATTGTCATTAGAGCCTTCAAACTATTCCAGTGTCTTCCACATTCAATTAATAAATCACCTTGGGCCTAGATTCTTACTTCCCTAAATTAAAATAACATTCTTGTCATTAGCAGTGATCCTCTCCTCTAGTCTAGCTGGATCCTCTCCTTAAATCCAATATCTGGATTACCTCGGCTGAAGTTTGCTGCTGATTTGACCAAAATGAGAATTAAAAATCTGGATTTTTCCCCTCTTAAATAGTCCCCTACTATTTACCATATAAGAGTAATACAAGCAGGAGGCTGGAAACACAGTCCTCTGTAACACTGAAGTTTGGGCAGTCTGTCTGAACAACATAAAGTGCTGATGTCTTGGTTTGAGGGTGACTTGCAGCCCCCTGCAAAAGGGTGATGACCAGAAGGGGACCTGCAGAATATGCTGTGACCTCAAGAGACTGCCTAAATCTGCTAGTTCTTTCTCAGTTGGCAACATGGTGAGCAACTGGGAAACTCTTGTTTGCACTCTGCTGTCAGCTCTGGAAAATATATATGGGCAAGAACAGATGAATAGGTAAGTCCAAGGAGCTTTAGGAAATAGAGACAGTGACACATGGCTGTGAAGGAAGTTGAGGCATGAAAATCTGGGAAAAGGTTAGGTAGATGTACATAGAAATGTATAAACAAGTTATGTTTTTTGGAATATTTGTAGAACATGGAGAAGGGATGCCGAGCACAGAGAAGCTGGAGAAGGTGTGGGCAGGGAAGAGTGTTGAGGAGAGACAGCAGCTGGAGGGGGGAATTTTCAGTTTGCTTCAGGGCCCAAAACAGTTCTTCTAAGGTCTTGTATGGTTGTGTACATGGATACTTACATGTGAGTTCAGAAAAGATGCGTAAACAATAAAGTTTTGTACTTCACATGTATCTTTTCCATACTTTGAAGGCAGAGCTATGAAACACCTGTGTCCTCTTCCCATAAATTTTCCCAGCAATATCTTCTAAATGGAATTTGGTCCTTTGATTTTTTCTCCTTGGCTGAAAGGTCACCAATTTTCCTGACCTGTCAGTCAGCCTCTGTCTGGAGCAGACATTGATGATGAGGACATAGATTTTTTTTTTGAGTAACTTGTGTATTTACATAAGGTTCATAGGGCTTATTCACCCCTAGAAGTGGCTGTGAGATATTTGCATTAATTGCAGGTAAGGCCTGGCCTCTGGAGGCAGCTGTCTTAAGATTCTGTGTTTCTGAAAAGCTCATGCAATACTAATTGTTTGGCAGAAAGTTGAAGTCTCTGACCCAGACCATGAGTTTTACAGGTGGAATTCTCTAAAAATGAGGTTATTCACAGAGATAGCAGGGGCCAGTGGGTGGGTGGTCTGTATGTCCACTGGCATGATGCATTCAGCCTACCAGCAACACAAAGGAAACATAGGAGTTCTCCTAAAAGACAAATGCAGAGCATAGAATGATTTTACAGACACAGTTGTTCTGTGGCATCTTTGGGTCACCTAAAGGGAATTTCATCCTTAGTGCTCACATATCACCAGTGTCTAACACAAAAACATTCTTTCTTTACATGGCTAAATGATGTAACCTTACTCACAAGTGTAAGACAAAGGGGATTACTTAATATTTATAACATTATCTACAGGGCTGTGTGCACATACCATATTTTCCTTTCAAATGTTTTGTGCTGTTCTTTGCCTTTTTTTTTAATCAATGTCAAGGGAATAGTGACACAATAAATATTCAGTGAGGTTATTTATCCAAGGTTCACAATTCCATCTAAATCATCTCATTCTTTTACGCCTTTTTTTTATATTTATGGGCTCCTTTTTCCTAATATGAATTGGACTGTATTGACTACTTGTCAAGATTTTGCATCACTGTATGAAAGAGTACTAAGCCATATTTATTTACTATTTTTCTCGTGCAATTACATATAAAAACTCACCTGCTATGGGACTGAAGATCTCTGTTTCCTAACATCACAGAATTCTTTTAAGAAATATATGGAGTCACTGTTCCTAAATAATAACAATCTTTTCTTAGCTGAGTTTTATTGTAAGCCAAAAAATAGATTATGTTCATGTTATATAGACATTTGCAGTTGCACATCTCTCCATGAATTAAACTTCTCTAGTCCTTCCTCAAATATTTCACTAATCTATAAAATATTTCAGAAATAAATGTTTCACTCATAAATTAGTTTGCACTGTGTTAAGAGCTAGTTTTAGATATGTTTGAGCAGTGGAAAAAATGTTTAAATTATTCATCTGGATAATAAATAGCACAAGAGCAGTTGGAATAATATTGTTTGTAATATTCTGCTTATAAAAGATGTCTGTATCTCACTGAGTGGTCATTCTGGCAATTTAACCACCTAAACTCTTCCACCCATAGTTTAAAATTGCTTTGGTTTGTATGCAAAGAAAGAAAATGAAGTCCTAGTGTAATTGATTTCCTCACAGGAAAGCATAGGAAGGAATGTTGGAGAGGGTGTAAGCCTCAACACCCTTCTCTCTTTATGGACATTCCCAAAGCAAATTCCCATGGAGTCATTCCTTTGCCAGCTCAAGGACACAAGTACATATCAGGTTCCTGGTGCTAGAGGTATGCAGTGAAGGATCATAACTCCTACCTTGTCACTGCTCACTCAGAAGTCATTTTTGATTCTCTTGTCAAAAAGAGCAGTGTCAGTATCCTACCAGGGAAGAGAGAAGAGAAGAGAA
>VZRX01000415.1:0-43854 GCA_013398075.1 Notiomystis cincta | reverse complement strand
AAGGAAGGAAGGAAGGAATTTAAAAGTAATGATTCTAAGAAATGAGTAATCAGTTCAAAGGCCAACCTGCTCTCCAGACAAATGCCAACTCACAAGCACAATGGACAAAACTAACTCCCAGCCTTGAGAGAAGGGCTAGCAGCCAGTTCCAGCAGTAACTGAGTTTTGTGGTGCTCTGAGCCCCACTGGGGTATGAGGGTTGGTTTGTGCTGGTTATTGCCTAGAAGGTTTGATGGGAGACACAGCATGTCTCAGAATTGTGAGGATGTATGCAATAGGTGAGCATAAAAAGCTCCTTTGGTGTGGTAAGAAGAAGGATCAAAGAGAAAGTTTAAAATAAAAATTTAAAGCAAAGCAGATGCTGGAGGTCCTGAAGGGTAATCCATAGGTTTTTCTCGAGGAAATGTGTTTTGAGGAGAATTTAAAAGGAATTAATTAATTTTGATCTTGCATGCATCTTCCTGGAAGAAATCCCTAAGCAAAACTGCCTGGGGGCAGGCTGAGCTGCAAACTATGGTTTTTTGTTCAGATCCGTGTTTTGAGAAACAAAAGGGAATTTTGGGTGCCATTCTTTGTCCTGCTCTCTATTTTCTGCTGGTATCAGGCATACATTTAACATTCACTCTCCAAAACCAGAAAAAAAAATTCAACTGCCTTTTGGTGGATACTAAAACTCACTGATCACTTATAGAAACACAGGTATGGCTGTGAGGGAATGCAGTGAGAAAAGAACTAAATTTTTACTTCTTTCAGGTTTATTTCAGCATCCATTAGGAATTATCTGGAATTATCAAAACGCACTCAGGTCATAGAGAAGACATCACGAAATCACATTTTCTGTGTGTCATCATACTTTACTTTCAAGTTAGCCTGGTTTTGGTCACATTACGATTGGATAAAGTATAGTTATTTTAATGATAATAGATAATATGCCTAATTCAGTAACACAGTCTTCCTGTGCAAGGTTTTCTTTTACATTTGTAATTTTTTCTGTCGCTTCCATTACCCCTACTGAGAATCCTCCTTTCTAAGGATCTGGATAACAGCAAGAGGTTTGTGGACATTACCATGAGATAGACAAAAGCAAATATGAAAGATACTACAATGTCACAGTATGAAAAACGCTTCCTACAATTCTGTATTCTTGCAAGTCTCTGGTACTCAGAATCATAGAATTGATCACAGACCCCAGCCATTAACCCTTGCCAAGCCACCACTAAAACATGTCCCTAAATGCTGAATCTACAAGTCTTTTAAATACCACCAGGGATGAGGACTCCACCAGCCCCCTGGGAAGCCTGTTCTAATGCTTAAAAACCCTTCCAGTGAAGAATGCTATCACAATTTCTGATCTAAACCTTTCCTGGCACATCATAGGACCATTTCCTCTTGTCTTATCACTTGTTACTTGGGAGAAGAGACTGACTCTCACTTGTCTATCACTTCCTTTCAGGCAGTTGTAAAGAGAGATATGGTCCCTCCTGAGCATCCTTTTCTCCAGGCTGAACAACCCCAGGTCTCTCAGCTGCTCCTCACAAGACTCATGCCCCAGACCCTTCTCCAGCTCCGCTGTCCTTCGCTGGATTTGTTCCAGCCCCTCAATATCTTTCTTGTAGTGACAGGCCCAGAACTGATGCATGTGATAGGAAAAAAAATTAAAAAGACTATATGTTTATCCAGATTTTAATTCAATTTTTTAGTTTAATTGATAAGCAAGAGGTGTTGTGGGGTTTTTTTAATCCATCTGCATGCAGGAGTGAATAAACTCCTGTATAAAGTACTTTCCTTTGAACAAAACACACAGAAGTGACAGCACCCAGAAAGCCTTACCTCAAATCCATGTTGTACAGCCATGCAAGCTCAGTCCTCCTGGAATTAATAAGGAGTTAGTGACAGTCTCCAGTGGAATATGGATTTTCAGTGTATTCACTTCCCTGAGCATTCCTGCACTTTACCCACTAAAGATGTCCTCACATTTCCAGTCCAATGTGTGACCCCCAGCCTTCTGTTAACAGTTTTCTAATATAACTGTTCACACATTTTTTCAGCTGCAGAAACAGGTATTTCTTCATGCTGAACTGTCAAGGAACAAACTCAAAGTTCACTTAAAATAAAGGGATTACTTGGAAAGGTTCTGTCCTAATGCAATTTCTCCTTGTTAAATTAAAAACAAATAGGACTGTTAATGCACAGAAATTGCATGGCATTGTCTTCCCATTTTCTTCTTTATTCCAAAATAAATCACAATATTTTGAAATTATTAGCCCACCCTAAAATACTTCCTGGAAAAAAAAATCCTAGAATAAAAGCATCACATTCTGGGATGCAGGAAGAGTAATTTGGTGTTAATCCTGACAGTATTCATGTGGCTGCATTAGAAGCATCATTTTGGAAGGACAAAACAGTCTTGTCTCAGAAATTCTCTCTACAGGTTGCTACTCTATACATATGAGGTAGTTTTGAGCTGGAACCTCCTCAGATAAACTAGGAAGCTGGACAAATATCATTTTGAACTCGTTCGACCCAATCTGCTTCTCGTGGGCTCCTGCATCAGAATCATGAGTAAGGCAACAAGGACACCACACCCAGATTTGCCCAGAGTTAAGGGACCAGTTTTAGAAGACTGAAATGTAATGTAGTAGAGATAAAGACCTCAAAGGATTACAAGAGCTTAGTATTTAGAAACAAAAAATCCCAAAACAAGGTGGTCTTAAGGTTTGTTTAAATTGACTTTAACGACTCTTCCTTTCAAACCAATAAACCTGAAGTAGCAGTTGCTAATTAGCAGGTCAGTGTCTTAGCTGATTGTCTTTCCCTGAGACCACAGTGCAAAATAACCCTGTGACTTTTCTTGTGCCAGGAAAATGGGCTTAGAGAATCTAATTAGGGCACTGAACAGCCAATTGTGATGAAGAGCCCAACATAACCCACTTGTTTTATAAATATCACGAGTGGGTTTCTAAAATTCTCCCCAGTACCGCTTTTCTTCAGGAAATTAGTTCCACCAAAAGGAGACAAACACAGAAAGAAGTGGGAAGTGTCAATATCTGAGCAGTATATGATTTGGGAACAGGCCTCTTCTCTATGTGTTATTTAATGAATGAACCAATTCACTTTCCTCTTCAGAGAAAAAATTATAAAAGGATTTCATCCCACTTAATCAATATTAGTCAATAGTAGTCTTCCTTGGTGAAGCTAGAAGGCAGTTAACATTCACACACCTCCTACTATAATTTTATCTTCATACAGATAAAACAAATTATCTGTAATGATCAGCTTTCCCTCCCCCATTTGAACACCACGGTCTGCCTTTGGCAGAAATGAGCTAATTCAAGCAACAAAATTGCTATCAGCAAAATAAACTTATTATCTCAACAGCTGAGGACAATGTCTAGGTGCTTGCAAGATGACCTGTCTGGTACTGTCCTCTGAGATAAGAAGTGCCACATATTTTTGTTGAGTTTGCTTGGCTAGGTTTTGGTACTGGGAGGGACTGGGACTGGTGGCATCTGTGAGGTTACTTGGCACTTGCCCCATGTCCAGTGGAGCCACTGCCAGTGGAGCTAGCTCCAAGACAGACTCATAGCTGGCCAAGACTGGGCCCAGTATCAACAATGGAATTGCCTCTGAGCTAACAAATTTAAGAGGGAAAGTTACAGCACAACAACAGCTGCAGACAGAGAGAGATGTGAGAAGATGTGAAAGCAGCAACCCTGCAGACACCAAGGTCAGTGAGGAAGGAAGGGGAGGACGTGCTCCAGATGCTGGACCAGTGATTCCTCTGCGGCCCATGGTGCAGATGATGGTGAAGCAGCTGTGCCCCTGCAGCCCATGAACACCCATGATAGAGCAGAGATCCATTTGCAGTGCATGAAGGACCCCCCAAGAGAGCAGGTGGATGCCTGAAGGAGTCTGTGACCCCATGGGAAACCCACACTGAAGCAGGCTGAGGCAGGACCTGTGGAGAGAGGAGACCACACTGGAGCAGGTTTGCTGGCAGGATGTGTCACCCCATGGGGCACCCATGCTGGAGCAGCTTGTTCCTGAAGGACTGCACCCTGTGGAAGGGACTCATGCTGGAAGAAGAAATGCAGCCCATGGGGAACACTTACATTGGAGAAGTTTGTGGAGGACCATCTCCCATGGGAGGGAGAAGTGAGAGAAAAATGGGGGTGAAGATGAGCCCAGGAAGAAGGGAGGGGTGAGAGGGAAGTATTTTAAGATTTGGGTTTACCTCTCATTATCCTACTCTGATTTGATTGGTAGCAAGTTTAATTAACTTCCCCAAGCTGAGACAGTTTCACCCATGATGGTAACTGGTGTATGATCTCTCCCTGTTCTTGTCTCAATCCACGAGCTTTTCATTCTATTTTCTCTCCCTTTTTCAGCTGAAGAGGGGAGTGATAGAACAGCTTTGGTGGGCACCTGTTTTCCATGAGGGCCAACCTACCAACAAAGTTATTTAAGGAATTGTATTTCAACAAATACCATTTTTTTCTGTAATATCAGCAGGGCTCTTCACAACTGTGAACCTTAATCCATCTACTTTGTGCAAAGTGTCAAAAAGAGCATGACAGAAGAGAGTGGAAGACAGAAAAATTCTGATTCTTTGGTTGTCACACCTGTACTGCAGACCAGAAAGAGATGTTTTGATATTTTATTGGTGTGGATAAAGACTGCCTAATCTCCTTTCACAGTGTGGAACTGTTTATACACCTTTTGCTGGCATTTCAGTGGTATTCTTTTTACTCTGCAGTCCCAAATGTCCAGATCTGTGAAAAGCACATTATCTCATTCTGAAGTGAAGTTTTGCTGTGAGAAAAAAGGCACTCTAGAATATAAACAAATAACTAGATAGAAGAAACACAGGAAAATCCAGCTATTGAATTTTCTTTTTCTATCCCATCAATGCATTTTTCTCAGATAAGAGTATATTTCTGCTACTCATTTTACCAGTTTCTCTGCTCAGCTTTCAGGTAGCTATAAAAAAATTATGACTTTTTTTTCTTCTACAGAATACTTTATTGATCTGATATTAAACATGATATAATAATTCAGAGCAGAGCTCAAGTTTACTCACATCTTCAATGATCACTATACCACATCCTTGTCACTATCCTCCTTTCCTGTCCCTTCCCTCTCCCATCATAGACACAGCTAGTTAAGGGCTAGGGATTGATATCACCCTCTGTTGGCATTTATTGAATAAAGTCCTCAGGAATATAATGTTTTTACAGTGCCTTTGTTTCATCCAACCCGTGTGGTTTGCTACAATCCAGCTAAGCCTTTGTGCTAATCCCCCTTACAAGTATTAGCAGTATCCAATATAATGAGATCATTTCACTAATTGAGGTTTGGGGTCTTCACAGAAAAGCCAGTGATGAAGCACATGGGGAATGTCTGTACAGATGAGATCTTTCTTTGATGAGCAACACCTCTGATCCCAGAGAAACACTGTGGGCCTCCTGATCATTCTTCTTCTCAATCATATCTATATCCAACAGGGGATGCACAATTCTTACCATTACATTATAAGTTCCCTGCTATAATTAATTTTTTTGTTGCACTCCTTCTTGAGTGATTTCCTTTCTAACTAGATATTTCAAAAATAGGAAGAAAAATGATCCTTGAATTGCAGCTACATTGATGGCTTTATGAAGATACATGGTACAGCCAGGAAAACAATTTCTCCCAACTTGAACAGCCTTCTCTGAAACGACAGATAATAAGCAGAACTCTGTTCAAAGTAAAATGATAAATTTTAAGCAAGGGGAAAAACCTATCTCTTTTAAGTCATAGAAATTAATTATTTAATGTTCTACTATATGCTTACATCCTATTCCTGTTTGCTTCTAGTAAAGGAGGGGAAACAATTTACAGAAAGGCTACTGAATTTGCTGTAAAGGGTAAAATACCTTTGTCATGGCCTGAGGGCTGTTCATGATGATATTGCACACTGCAAGTCTGTCAGTGACACTGTAATTATTGGGATTCCAGTAGGGCTTGACATTGTCTGAATGTCCTGGAAAATGCTCCAAAATTGCTCTAATCTTAGGTTTGCCCAGCTTGCAGAATGAGTTTGGAAGTACTTTGCATAACTTTAAATTAACTAAGGGGCTTCAGAAAGGAACTTCCAGTGAAATAAACAGTGAAACCAACAAACATTTGGCTAAGCTATAGACCCAGGACCAGACTGGTCTTGGCTACTTTGTCTCACAAAGTTTTGCAGAGCCAGACAATGCAGATCTCCTCCACCTAGGATGGAATCCACTCTTTGGGCCTTAATCCAACAGATTCACAAATTCAAACCTTTTGTCCTTTTTTAATGCTGTCCCCTTCCTAGGGATCTGTATGGAGAGTTTCATTCTGTGGTTCTTGACTTGCTCTTCACCTTCTTTTGTTTTCCTCTTATTCCTTGCTTGGGAAAGGATCTAATGAGCAGCGACATCTTAAGCCCAGATTATTCACAGATGTTGTGTGTCTCAGGGACAGGAATGCTTATGGTAGGCTTAGCTGGAACAGCTGCAACCTTCAGCTCCTTGTTACTGCCACTGTTCCCTCAGTAGATGTTGTTCTGATGATTCACAGACAGTTTGGTTGCAAAATCAGTCAGCTGATGATCCTCCAGGACTGGGATACTTTGGTTTTAGTGGGGGCCAGGAAATCACCATCAGCTGGTGACCCTTTGAGTTCCATGGAGAATATGATCCATTGCCATCAAACACTTGTCAACAAGTAGACCAGGTATTTTGCTTGCATTGTGGGTTTGTTATTGACTGGCACTTGTGATGTTTCTTGTTTTAATTATTGGTTGTAACTCCAAACTTCAGACCTGTGCAGGAATGATTATTGATATGCAAGGGCATTTGCAGTCAGGAGATAAGCATATTACCCAAACATGGAATAACTCTTCCTCAACTATAGATTTTGGACAAGTTTTACCCTAAAATTCACATAGGCTGACACCACTGATGGAGGCCTAATCCTGTGCTGACCTCAGTGCAGGTATTTGTCTGGCTTTTTTTTCTATTTTGTGACAGAACTTGTCTTAAACTGGAGATATGAAGAGAGCTTGGGTATTGCAAAACAGAAAAGACCTGCTCAGTTAATTTCTTCCTGTTTGAAAACTGCAGAATTATTTTCTTTATAAGATACAGCAACCAGATTTTCAAATGGATCACTAAGAGGACACAAAATATTAATTCTAATTTTAACTTTAATTTTTAAATTTGATTAGTTTATAGAATGATTGTTTTCTCACTGGACCTCGTAAAAAAATTTCAATTAATATCCAACGCCCACACTGCAAGCTTCACATGACAGGATTTGCTGTGATTGATCTGACCCAAGAAGACACTATTCAAGGTGAAAAGTGCAGTCACAACTAGTGCTAATACAGCACAGATCCCTGCCCATTCCAGAGCAGTAGCCTCGTGCTGGGATGCAGCGTGCAGAGGTTGACACTCCCATTCTCTGCACTGGCTCTAGAGATGTGTGCTCTCCCCTCCACCTGCACAGCTGCAGTTCCTCTCAGCACAGAAAGGGGAAAGGGATGGGTCCATGCCCAGGCTGCACAGTCCCAGCTGCTGAAGTTAATTTCCCAGGAAACTCCACTCCCTGTCACAGGACCTATGCTCCACTGTACCAACTGATTCTGCCTCCAAGATTTAGCTGGTGTTAATTTGGTAGCACAAGCCAAGGTAAAAGGGAAACTGAGGAAGAAATGGGAGAAACAGACTCCAAGGAGCAATATTTTAAGAATATGGCCACTATTACTGAGGGTACACCCAAAGGAGCTGACTCTGAACCCACCTGAGCAAAGGGTGGTGATGAGGCTGACCCAGCACAGCAGGAGAGGAGATAAGGAACTGGCCAAGGAGAATCTGTTCCACATAGAAGAATGCATCAGGGTAGGGCCTTTCTCTGAGGTCCTCAAAGACTCTTACATCTTCTCTCCACTGACAGTGCAGCCAACTGAAGCACTTTTATCGGAGAATTTTTCACTGGATGCTTATAGATAAGTAAGATGCATAAATTAAGTGGATGAATCCTATGCAGTGACACTCAGGGAAGTGACCTGCATCATTCTAATACTGTTACAAAAAATAGGCTATTATGGAAACATAGCTGAAACTGTGAAATTTTAAGGACTTCTTTTTGATCTTCTCAGACTTCCTCAGAAAACCTCCCTCTGGAGCAGCAAAGCAGAACAAAGATAAGCACAGCTCTGCCTTGCCCCTCCATTCCCTACTTCTTTCTTCCCTGCAGTTTTGGTAACCGTGATGAGAAAAGGAATCAGATGAGAAGATAGTCTAGCATCTGCTTTCTGTTCCTTTCTTACAAGGGCCAGGGACAAAGCTTTTACAGTGTCTACACAGGGTCCTCTACTCATTGCAATATTTCAGCACTGAATCATAGTGGAGAGGATTTTACTCTGCTTGGAAGCATTGAAGGACATAGAGCTAATTTCTCATGGAGATAACAGAGAATTGAAAACCAAAGTTTCAGATTTGTAAAAATGACAAATTCTTTTAGAAAGGAAAAGCAGGTCAGGTCAGATCAAGCTGCTTCAAATCAGCGCTCCAAAGACTGGGTCAATCAAGAAAACTGTTGATGATATAATAAAAATTGGTAACTTCAGAGCAACTTGGGTCTGAAAGCACTAGCTTTGAACTGCTAAGTGTCAGAAGAGAAGCAGCCAACTAATTTCCATGGCCCAGAATGAATAAAAGCATTGTTTTACTGAATTGATGTGCTGATGAATATTATCTGCCTCTTCTGAAGTTTATCTGAAGCTTTGCCAGTAAATTTGCAAGATTTCTGCACAAACTGAAGACCCTGTCACTGAATGCAGATCAGTGTAACAGCACAGCATGAGAAAGGGTGGTGGCAAAACAGGACAAAAACACTACATTGAAAGTGTGTGAGAAATTTCACAATCAATGTGCTCTCCAGGACTCCAATACTTGAAGAAACCACTTCTTCCAGTGCTGAGTCTGGATCACAGCAGTGTGTACCTTTCTTTCCCATAGCAATAAACTCAGCTCCAGCCTGGCCTAAAGGGAAAGACAGCACTGCCTTGTGACCCCATGGCCACATTTCCTGCCTTGAAACAACTGGTATTAATAGAGGAAAAACAACCCCCTTAACTTTTCACCTCCTTTTGTGCCATCTCACCCCATGCCACTGGCAAATCCAATAAGTAAATTCACACCTGAGATTCACACCTGAAGATTACTGAGCAAATAACACACATGGCCAGGCATGTTGAAAAGATCTTATAGAAATGGAAACACATGTTCATTAATAAGACTCTGAACATGAGGCAATTAAAATATAGTCAACCCCACGATTTCTGAAATCCACTCCTGGAACTGCTGTGGTTCACACAGCTCCCAAACCTGCACTGAAGGGATCACTCAGAGAGTAGTAACTACCTGTTATTTAGGGATCTGAGGTGTAGTCCTGCAGGAGCAATCTGAGTAGTAAGTCTGAGTGAAAGTCAAGTGAGAGTTTAGATGAATGCTGTTTGCCTTGCATTAACATTACCCTCCGCAGTGGTGTTGTCAGTGCAGTGGGACGCCTCTTTGCCATTGTCCCAGTATAAATGTGTATCATTCTAGGTGTTGTTTTATGACTTCTCAGATATATGAGCAGCTTTTTGTTTCATGATAAGCTCAGAAACCTGAAAGCAACAAAGCAGTGGATGGCAACAGTGATGTAATTATTATGAACATGAAAATTGGTGGTTATCACAGGCCAGGTATTGTCAGGCAATAAAGAGTAAAGACATGTCACAAGTGACTGATAGATATGGAAGAAAAGGGAGGATTGCTGACAAGGAAAATGTGGTTAAAGCAAGAATGCCTGTCATAGCAGTATTTACATGCATATAGGTGGAGGAAAATGTCCCTGAAAAAAGCAGCACCCTATCACATTATTCATTTGATTTCTTCCTGGATGCAAGTTACTTTTTCATCTGAAAAAGGAAAATTTGACTCCCACGAGAGCTGGGAAAAGCATTTCTTCATTTAGGGAAAGCAATTTGAAAGATTTAGGAATAGATTCCAAACATAGCTGATGCAATTTCTTTTTCTGTTTTAGTTAACATAGTTTTATTGATCTGAATATATCATTAACAGAAGTAATTGTGGGGGCAAGGAAATAGAGCTGTCTACTATAATTTAATTTTCTGTCAAAATCTATATACCTGCTCTACTCTCAGTTTCAAAATTTTGGTGTATTGCCACTGGCACGCTACTCACTGAGAAGATTCTGCTTTATTGAGAGCACAATGTTTGTGACTTGTCCTCTCACAGCTGTGGAGACAAAAATACATGGACTTGATTTAAATAGGATGACTGGCTGCAGTTTTAGTAGTGATACCAGGACAGACTAAAGACAAAGCAAGAACAAATTAAACCAACAAGTGCTTTTTGTAGGCGTGATCCTACAACTGTTCACTTATGAGTAACCTTTAAAGGTAATTTGCCTGTATGAATGAGGATTTGGCACATCATCCAGTGAAAGCTGTGGGATTAGATTCTCTATTCCCTGTGTTGAAAAATGTGGCAAAATGGTCCCTTTTCTACAATTGGAATGAATCTGTCTGTTACTAAAATGACCGAGGCCAGACAATTGCAAATTAAGTATCACAAAAATTAGAAATCACTTAACGTAGAGCTGTAATACAAGTACCAATGTAACTCTGATGGTTTTTTGTGCATATTAAAGCATCCAATCCAGTTTCTCAAAAAGGTCCAGTGTGCTTCACAGCCTCACCATTAACTCTGGGTCTTGCTCAGACCAGTGTGCATATCTTAGCCCACATCTCCAGTCCTGCTGCAGGCTCATGTTCTTACAGTATCAGAAAGCAGGATTACTCAGTGAAAATGAGAGAAGGAGGGGAACAGGGCTAGCATCTGTATTTTTCAGCTGAGGAGCTGGCATCCACATTTGCAGCAACTGCAGAGCCAGTTGCCAGGTGGATACAGTGCTCAGAGTCAACTTCGCATGGGTCAGACGCCCTTGGCAGTGAGACACTGAAAGCAAGTCTGACAACCAAATCATTGCTGACAGAGACAAGTCCTGTTTTGGCACAGGCCAGTTTGAAGTGACTGATGTACTGGAAGGCCTTGCTAGAGGAAATAGTTCATTTTTTATCCTTAAGAGGCTTTTGCCCACTATGGAGATCCAGGTGTTATTTCCTTCAACTTGCCAGTTGTTATTACAACCAACATCTTGTTCTTGTTTCCTATAAACCAGAGGGAACGTGTCTCATTTAGCCCAAGACCCTTGGGAAGGGTGGGATGACAGGGATAGGGGCAGCTATGCTCTGAGACTATTGTGCAGTTTGCCATAAAGCTATGGCTGTAAGGAGTAGCTTTCCTATTTCCAGGATTTATAGCCTCTGCTGCTTCACACAGGTTACTTCATGCTTACCTGTGTCTTTTCCTAAAAAAAAGCGTGGGGGTGTGTGGGGTGGTCAAAGGGGAGGTGGGTGTCCTTTTAACCTTGCCAGGGAATCAGAAGGCCTGCTGATCACACAGGGATGCCTCCTGGCTACAGGATTTGGTTTGCAGTGATCTTTTTCCCCAGATGAAAAGCTTTATTTTTTGTTGACTTTTTTGCTAAAGCAGGAAACTCTCGTGGGCTCCCAGAAGTATGAGAGCTTCTGAGTGCCATAGTTCACCATGGCAGCTCCTGAGTGCTCAAAGGACATTTCAGATTATCCTCTTATGATGCTTAGATGGTTATGGATATATGCTCTAGTGACTAAGCTTGCTTCTCTTGTTTTCCTGCTGCCTTGTAAGATCTTTATTGGATGACTCCAAGAAGTGTAGCAAGAGTAGCCCGTCCGCAATGCAATGAAATGTAAATTGCCCTCATGTGTGAAAGACACAAGACCTGCTGCACTGGCCTAGCTCTGCTCTCGTGGCACTGAACCCTGTGTGACTGCTGCCTCAGCAGAATTACCTGTGGACTACAGCAGGGCACACAAAACCAGGTTCACTCCTGTGTCACATCTTCTTTCTTTTCCTTAACGCTCGGAGGCAGCTTCCCGCTTTTACGGTTTATTCCTTGCTCAAAGGCAAACGAGTACACAGGTTCTCTCCTCAGCCTTTTAATTTCACTGCAGCCTCTATGGGTGCACGACAGATTTTTGCCCTCCAAGAAGGGAAGGGAAGGGAAGGCAAGGCAAGGCAAGGCAAGGCAAGGCAAGGCAAGGCAAGGGATTAAGAAATTCATATTTGGTAGAGTAATGGAAAGAGATTAGAGAATTCATGTAATTGGTATAGAGGTGACAGTGCAGTTCTTGTAGCACATGAAAGCACTTTGGAAAGAATTTGAGAGGTCAAAACATAAAATTACTTTCTACCAGATTGCTAGTTTCTCCCGGCTGCTGTAAAAAAAGCCCACCAGAGGACCATTTTCTCCTTCTACTTCCAAAATTATTGTTTTTCTCATTACAAAACCACCACATAAAATTTTGTGGTATACCATATCTGATTCTATTCTCTCTAGCATTTCTGAGAAGAGATCACTAACTGCAAGTGCAATATCTTTTTGAAGTTGTACTGCCATGGAATGCCTCAAGCAGGGAGAAAGGCAGGGTCCAGGTGTTGAAAACTATTTTGGAATAGGAAATGTTCAACTTACTTTATTTCACTAGGCATCCAGAAACAACTATCCTTCCTTTTTTAACACAATAGTGCTGCAAAGAACAATTTTAAATTGATTTGACATTGTTATACTGTAGTAATCTTCCAAAATCCATGCTAAATCAAATGCTTCCAGTGTATAACCCCTCATGGTCCCTTGTAGCTCAGTTTTCTATGGTTCTCCAACTGCACTAATTTCCCCATGCTTCTCTAGAGAGATTTCCTTCTATATTTCCATACCATAGCCTACAATTATTTCAAAGTGCAGTAAAATCAAATAAGCATGGAAGTCTGTGCAAAGATCAAAGAAGGCCTTATTAACAGTTGTTTTGTATGCAGCTAAATCTTGCAAGAATACAATTCCAGAAAGTCAGTGTTATACAAAATGTGTCTCCACTGCCAGCCACTATTCCCAAAGCTGTGTGCCTGGTCTGTGTGAAGGTTAAGGGAGTGCCCCTTGTGTGTTGGAGCCCAGCAGCAGTCACGTGCAGGAGGCAGACACAGGGCTGAACGTGACTCTTCTTCTGCACTATCACCCCTGCAGCATCACAAGTGGGATGGGGTTACACTGCCAGGCACTGATATAACAGCACAGGAACTGAACCTGCTCCTGTTATGAGCTGCTGTGAAGAGCTGCAGAGAGCAACCATTTGCAGTACACAGTAACATGTTTTTATTGGCCCAAATAAAGCACAGGAAATGTAGTAAATATTTTCAAGTGCCACCTCCTGGCATTTCATTTATTATTTACATAAATACAGCTATTTTCCATTTCATAGAGCAGATGAAGGGCTCTAGAAATTGGATAAGTCTCATCAGCTGTCTGGCCAACAGTTGAGCAGAATTCAAAGCTAGATGTTACCACATTTTGTGCACAGCACAGATTTGCACCTTTCTCCTGAGCAGTTCAGAGACCTGCAAAACTGAATGAAGTCTTTGTGAGTCCACGTGAAGTAGGTGCAGTCAGTGCAAGAGAATTCCCATTGCATGCAGGACCCACCAAGGACAGTAGTTACCAATTCTTGGTTGCACTGCACACCTCATGATACATATCTTGTGAACACTCCAGCTCCTGGATCCAAGAGATTGCGTGAGAATTTAAATTCTATTCAGGAATAAAATGGGGTATGTGTGTAGTTCTGGGGGCAGTGGTAAGAACCTGAAAACCAGGACCCCCACCAGCCTAGAAAGCAAAGAAACAAGAGGTACTTTCAGAAATATTTTTTTTTAATCTCAGTGGCTGGTGAAGTGAAGAGTTGGTTAATTAATTTGCATATTGGGGCTTGGCAGCATTACAAGAGCTGAATGATGAGGCCAGCATCTGACAGGAACTCTGTGATGCAGCTGGCAGGAAATCCCAGGCTTTTTCACTCCTAACTCCTGCCTGCAAATTGCTTCACTGATCAGTACATCTGATTTTTACTGATGATACATACTAAATATGGGAGTAGAGCCTCTGATTTGTTTTGTTTAGTTATTCCTGTTTTGGTTTTAATGTCAGTTAATGTGAAATCCCTCTATGCAGCTCTTTTCCATGCAGGGTTGAAATGTCTAGAATGTTGTGAGAAAGAATTTTATAGACTTTGAGGGAAAACAAAATTAATTTAATGATGTGAGAAAATGATTCAGTATAACCATGAGTTTTTAGGACAAATTATTAGCCTTCTGCAAAAACTCCATCCAAGATTTATATTGCCTGCAAAACTCACTAATGATATTGAGGCAATAGTCTTATGAACCAGGCTAAAAGAAATTATAAATCTAAATAAGCACATCTGAGCATGACCCTGCCATTTTTCCCAGACCAAAACAAGATTTATTTTGAGAGTTATGAAACTTTGGACTCTATTATACATTAAAAAATCCTATTTATGACCATGCAGTTGGGTCTGAATTATTGTGCTTATTCTAAACTTTTCTTTTGCAAGATTTATGTCTCGGTCATTTTACAACTTTCAGGGATGAAACTTGCTATTCATAACCACAGCATAGAAAAAAAATCCCTTGAATTTCTGTTATAAATACAATCAGTCACACTTCAAAAAGAAACGTGAAAAAATGTTATTTTTATTTTAGGATACCCTCACACCTATTGAAAGACATTGTGACCATGCTTAGCTTTAAAAATTACTTAATTTTAGAAGCTATGATTTTATATCTTCTGTCCCTGAGGCATTCATTGTTTACAGCACTGTTTTTCAAATGTAAATGTCTAAGAATTATTTCATGTGAAAGGCAATTGTTGTGTGCCTATAATAAAAAGAGTGACACTCATAAAATTATTTTCTTGCTGGTTGAAAAAGCATCTCATTTGAATAAAAATAATTTCTAATTTTGCCAATAGAATTGGGAACGGAATGTTGCTTAAGATCAAGGAGAAAAGAGAGTGATTCCCATATCCTACTGTCCAGGGCTACAAGACATCTTATCTTTAAAGAATTAGCTGGGAGAAGTGTTCTTGATATCTTAGTCACATACCTCTGGGACAAACCATAATTACTTGTCTCTATGGATGGACTAGACAGCCAGCATGTGGCACTGGCTTATAGCTGAATCAGTCTAGGTTTGGGTTGGATTTTTTTTACACAAAAAGAGTAACCAGCACTTACATGTAGGGGCTTTAGCTTGTCACAGCTCCTGTGGCTTGTGCACTGCCACCTACTTAGTGCCTGAAAACATGAAATGGAGTTCTCAGTCTTTCCAGGTGAAAGAAAAGTGGTGGCACTAGGAAATTGTGCCAAGTATTTTCCATGTGGATGATCTGGCATGAAAAGTGAGGTGTCTTAGAGTCCTAATGGCCATGTGTCTGGCAATTAGCTGTTTATTAAGTATAATCTAATCTAGGGAATTTACTCATGGTAGAAAATACTGATTTTGAGCTCCCAGTTACACATAAAACAACTCCTGTATTATTGAACAAGAAATTAGAAGTTTTGGGGCAGATTTAGACATGGAAGAGGATAGGATTATGGCTATTAAATTTGTGTCAGATTCCCACAGCAATATGAACCAGATTTTACACTGAACTGTCTCAACTGTGTTGAAGGTAGTGCAATTGACATGGTGAAAGTTTCCATTAACTGTGAAAATACTCTTGTATGCCTTCTGTTCGCTTTTTCTTTTCTTTGTATGCTTTATCATGAAATAAGCAAGTAATTAATAATAACAATAAAAATAACATTTTTAACAGGAAACTAAGTGTTACAGGAAATACAGTGTGAGGTTAGGTGTAATGTCATTGATGGCCATGTCCTGACCTGAAGCTTTCCAGGTCATACTTGAGTAAGTTTGAGACACTGCAAAAGTAGGGGTTGTCTCTAGTTTCCTTCTCTTCAGATGAGTGGGAGCTACAAAGATTATCACAGAGTCTTTGTAGCTGCTGATTGATGGCATTGCCCATGAAGTATCACTGACATATCTGGAAGCCTCAAGAATGATGGACAAAACAATTGTTGATGCTCCATTCTCTCTTGGAGAAAAATCCAAAGGCAGTATGGGCCACTGAGAGAAAGACCTTCCTCTGGTCATGGAGGATAGTGTCAGAGAACACATAGGCAAGCTCGAAATCCACAGGTTGATGGACCTTGCTGGGATGATCCATGAGTGCTGAGGGATTTGGCAGACACTATAATGAGAAAGCTAACAATCATCTTTGAAAGGCCATGGCATAGAAAGGTGCCTGAGTACTGGAAGAAATCAAACATCACCTCAGTCTTCAAAAAGAGCAAGGACAAGGACCCAGGGAACTACTAGCAGTCAGCCCTACCTCAATCCCTAGAAAGGTGATGAAATGCCTCATTCTGGAGGCCATTTCTATACACAAGGAGGTGATAAAGAGCAGTCAGCATGGATTCCTTCCAACCCTATTGCCCTCTATGATGAAACAACTACCTGGGTAAAGACCATTGCCAGCAGGTCGAGGGAGGTGATCCTGTCCCTCTACTCAGCCCTGTGAGGCACATCTGGAGTGCTGTGCCCAGGTCTGAGGTCTTCACTGTAGGACAGACATGGAGCTTCTGGAGCAGATCTAGTGGAAGGCGACAAAGATCATGTGACTGGAGCATCTCTTATGAGGAAAGGCTGAGGGAACCAAGACTGTTCAGACTCAAGAAGAGACAACTTAGAGGGGGCCTTATCAACATATATAATTGTCTGAAGGGAGGATGTCAGAGGAGGGAGCCAGGCTCTGCTCAGTGCTGCCAAGCAATAGGACAAGAGGCAAGAGCTAGAAACTGATGCAGAGGAAGTTCCACCTGAACATGAGGAAGAACTTCTTTGGTGTGCAGGTAACTGAGCCCTGGAACAGATTGCCCAGAGAGACTGGAGAGTCTCCCTCACTGGACATACTAAAGAACCACCTGGGTGCTATTCTGTGCAATGTTCTCTAGGGTAGCATTGCTTGTGCAGGGAGGTTGGACTAGATGATCCACCATGGTCCCTTCCAACCTGACCCATTCTGTGATTCTGTGGTTCTGTGAACTGCTTACCTGACCTGAGAGCTTGACTGTTCATAAGCATTAGTGCATTGCACATCCCTGACCTATGATATCCCTGACCCTGACATCATGACAGCCCTTGCAACCACTATGCAAACTCTGTGAAGTGTTCCTGTCTGTCAGTTCTACCCGTTCTTCTGCATTCTTTGTTTTCCCATGACCACATTCCTGCAAGGAACAAAACTGCTCAATGGGGACACAAAAGACAAATGGCAATCACTCCTAAATAAAATAGTGAATGATGGGATCGGTTTCCCCAACAGTGTAAAACGGCATATTTGTGCAGACTTCATCTGGCCTATGGTTTGTATTTAGACCTCACATAGTAGCTGTCATCATATGCCTGAGTTTTGAAATTACTAATTTTTTTACATGGTAAATATGCCTTGAGCTCACTGCAACAGAACAAATAGGGAAGGTGTGCTAATCCTTGGGGGAGAGAACACTGAGAAAGGCAGGGAGACTGGCAGCAGGAGATGTCTCTGAGGTCAACTCCATGGTGATCAAAGGCAGGGCAGAAACAAGAACAAAGCTTCCAGCCACTGTTTAAACTACAGTAAAGTCCCATAGCAGAATTCCAGGTGAGATAGTATCGACAAACAACTCTTAAACTGTGTCCTGCAGAAGGGACCAGTGACAGCTCTGAGGTGTTGAAAACATTGTCTCAGCAGGACAATGCATGAAAGCAAATAGCAGAATGTTCCCTCCATGCCCACCTATATGTGGCCCAGTGTGCAGAGTCACTGGTGGTATCCCTGCCAGACCAGCAAGGAGAACCTCAGTACTCCAGCAGGGAGAAGGTTAGACTGAGCTTCATTTATTTAAGTAGGTCAAAGACTTAATTTCTCTTTTTTTATATACATAGTAATGCCACCATAGTTCTTAATATAGGCATAATTGTCTTTGGACAAAAATACTTTAGAAATTGTGTGAGATGTGACTGCCTTCAGTAACAGGGGGCTGGAACCATTTTTTTGGAAGTGTGGTTCCCACCTCTCATCAGATATTTCATGTGTCTGTATGTCTGCACCAGTAATTAAAAATAACCAAGCTTAAAGTCTGCACAGTTCCCCGTTTACTGTTGCAAAATCATAACCAGCTTTCTTTTGGAAAGAAACTACAGGCAAATGAAAGTGATGTTGATTTCAAATCATATTAACTTGTAGAGCCTTGTGCACAAAAGGACCACTCACACAGTTGTTCCTATGAGGCATAACACAGAGTTTGGGCCTTTTTAGGAAACTCATTACCTAACAATACATTGTTGTGTTTGATTGAATTGGCTCAGATAAGCTTGGCAAGGCTGCAAGAAAAATCTGTGTTGTCATGCCAAATGTTTTTCAACCTGTGTGTGTCTGTGCTGAGGTCTGATAAGGTTATCCATAGTGCATATGCTTGTCATCAAAAGGTTACATTCTTGTACTGTCCATGCAGGCTTCAGGGTGGTTGCATTTAATGCTGAAAAAAAAATCTAAAAAGGAAATTCTGCCCTAGCACATGGCTAGATCAGGCACCCCTTGCCCTATTCTGTTTATGTGTCTGTGACTGGTACTTTCCTGGCTACTCTCTCTCTCCAAAAGGAGAGTGGGACAGTAATCCCTTTCATTCTCATCTTCTGTCTATTTTGTGCAGCACTTATGGAGACAGACATGTGGGTTTGCACATTTTGGGGATTGGTGGGATGATGGAAGCAACTTCCTCTTATATATAGGCTTTACTCACTGTACCTGAAAGGAGGGCCTTGCCTTTCTCAGAGGTGTTTTGAAACAAGCCTGGACCTTCTGCTGTTCCTCCACACTAAGTACATGCTGAAAATCTGCATTCCTGGAAGTGTTCAAGGCCAGGTTGGATGGGGCTTTGAGCATTCCTGCCTATAGGAACAGGATTATATTTAAAGACTCTCCCAACACAAACTATCCTATGATTCTATAATATGACTGCTGGCCATATCTAACCAGAGGTCTTAAAGAGAAGATTCTGCCTTTGAGTGGGGACAAGATATCCAGCTCACCAGTCTTTAGTCCAAACATATATTGACATTTGTATTTAGGTATCTGCTAGATTTTGCAAGATCATCACAGGCTGGGGACTTCTGGGCTATGGATGGTTTTCGGTGCTGACATATGTGGTCTTAGTTTAGGTGCCACTGCAGGTTCTTTATCTTCCCAAAGTATGGGTAGGCTGGAAAATTAGTGATACTGAACTGTCTGTCAGTCTTGATTAAACCTAATCGAAACATAGGTCTTTCATTGGGTTAAATTAGTTAAATTATTTTATTTTTTTAGACAGTAATAGTGGTATAATTCTTACAGTGTGCTCTGTTATGTCAGGCTAAAGAGTTCTCAATATTTGTATAGATTTTATGTACAAAGGAAGAGGTACTGGCAGTTTTGTCCATACTGAGATATTGTACCTATTTATATTGGACTTATCTAAACAGTGCATTCCTAATATACTTTACAGACTTCTGAGTTGCCACTGCTCAGGTTTTGTGTCTGGCTCTTTGATATGAAAGGTGTTGCATTTTTTAAGGACATGTGCATATTTCTGTTCAATAGGGCTCTGAAGTCATACCTGCTTGAAAAAGGTCAAGTTTGCTAACCTGACTAATGAGTTGGCATCTGTTTTCCATTGGTTTCTTCCTTTGGTTTAAAAACATTCCATTTTTTAGTCATCTTCATCTCATATGCTGTTGTCTCCACGAATCTTCTTTCCACCATTTTGTTTTTAATATATACAGATGCAGGAAGTGTCCTGGATCTTCCTGATTCCTCTTTTTCCCATTCTCTATTTCTTTCTTCCTATTCTCATTCCTTAGACAGCTATTCATTTGACACCTGGCAGATTTCCATGTTCTGTGATGCCCTCCCCAACTAATTTCTTAACACCCTACTTCAGATTGCCTCTCTCTTGGCAAGACGCCTCTCTGATGTCAAGAGGAAAATGAAATCTCTGAATCTATAGTATCAGCTCTTACCTGGAAGGTTTTGTTTGCCAGTCTGAGAACTCAAACTATTTTTTACTAGGTTTATATCCTGCAGAAAAAAATTGTTAAGAGACAGCTGGTTGTTTAGGAACAGATGCTCTTTGTGTGTAGCAATAAGAGCTTTCCTTCCTTGGCTGGGCAAGTTCTTTTTCCTCTGAAGGACTGAAACAGTACTGATTCAAGAGGTCCATTTTTGTAAAAAGTTTCAGTTCAAGGTTCTTTGTGAGTTACCATCTCCAAAAGCAGCTGATGAAGAGGAAGCATTCTCTGAGTCATGTGGAGGGCAAACACATGACATGGTTCATGATGCCCTCTGTGCTCAATCTGCATAACCAGCCATGGCTCAGAAGTACCTTTCTTGGCCTACCTTCAGTTTTTAGGCTGAACACAAGTCTATTTGCCCTTCCTGTTTAGACAACTGCAACCTGTTTGCCCAGGAAGAAAATTGCTTTGGTGGCCTTATCAGTGTTTGTGGCAAAAAGCTGTGGAGAACAATGTGTCTGCTCTGCTGCAACCTCCCTGTATGTACTTCTGCTGTAATCCTGCAAAGTGAAAAAATGGAGACAAGGACCCTTCTCTCTGCATCATTGCTGGCATTCAGACATAAAGAGAAGCTACATGCCTCCCCCTGAGTGAGAGCTGAGCTCCCAATTTGTGTCAGTCATGTTCCCCATGTTTATACATGAGTGAAGCAGCAGTTGCTACTCTTTGAGCTCCCACAGACTTGGTAAAAATGCCTTCAGGAGTAGCACCCTCTGCATCTTCCCCCCACTGCTGGATGTTGCTTAGAGCCACAATCCAGCCCTTAACTGCAAATGGCTTGGAGCAGGGATTATGTTTTTCTTTTATGTTAAACAAGAGCAACCCACACTGAGTGTGCTCATTAAAAAATCATGTTGTTCAACACAGTTCCCTTGGGCTATGGTTAGAGCTTCAAAATTTAACATGCAAGAGACAGGTTGGATTCTCAGGCCAGCCAGGCTCAGAAAGGGATGAGTGGATGGCAAAACAGTATGTTGGAAGAATAAACCCCATACCCATGGTGGGACAACAAGGCAGCCTTCAATAGGAGATGTTCATAACAATGTGATTGCTTAAATTAATTTAGAAAAGCTCCTAACAGACATTAAAGAGGAGCAGATTCTTTCAACCAGAAAGATAAGTTCTTGGCCATGCTGCTTTGAAAATCACATAAAAAACCAAATTAAATAATACCTTGTGCCATTACTGGAAGGTGCATTTCCTAGCCTTCCCTCTCAAGGAAGCTTTTCCATCTCTAAAGATCACATGCATAGGTGGATAAATGACAGAGGAAAGCAGAAAAATTACTGAGAAGTTAAGCCTGTTATGCATTGTATTAACTTCATAAATGACCCTAATGATTTGCCATGGGCGAAGGGCATGAGGAACTAGAAGAGAAAAGAGATGTTAAAGTGTATAAAAATTCAAGGATTCCAAGCATAAAATAGATGCACCACTTAAGCTGAAAGCAGAATGATGTTCTGAGAGAAACCTTGAGACTTCAGATTTTTTCCATCCTAGATATTAGGAACCTTAAGTGAAGAGAACAGGATTCCACACACACAGTTTCTGCTCCAGATGTTTTGACCAGTTTCAGCCTCTCTGGGCAAACTCCTCCATGCAAAGTCATCCTGTTGTAGCCTCTTGTTTTGGCTGCCACCACAATGCTCCTGCTCCAATCAAGTTGCATTGGGCTGTGTGCAGGAGAGATATCTCCAAAGAGGATTAAGGCACAAAGGAGGGGAAAGTGAAACCTCCTCCATTCTAATGAAGGCTGCAAAACCAATTGCATTAATACTCCCTCTATTCCTTGGTGCATCATTTGAAGATGAAATTTGTTAAGCAACTATCTTTGCATCATTATCATGATGAGGCAGTTCAATAGTTTGAGCCTCAACGCCCTACCAGCCTGCACTGAGGGAGGCAGAAGAAAAACTTCACTGTTAAAATTGCAATTGTGCTGTTCACTGTAGGGATAAAAAAAGATTAAAACTTTTAAAAAGTTGGCAGAGACGTAGACATCACAGAAAAGTGGTGTCTCTGTTGGGTTCTGGGTACAAGATTAAAAGAATATATGTAACAGAAGAGTTGAACATAATTTCTCTGCCTTGGTGTGCATAATAACAATGATCCATGAGATATTCAGAGATCATCCTCAGAAAGATTCTACCTACTTAATTTTCAAAAATAAAGACATTTCCCTACATTATTCCCACTCATACTGGTAAGTATGCCAGAGAATTTGGGGAAGGAAGCCAAAGGTATTGAAAGAAAACTTAGAGTAAATCCTATTGGAATTCACTCAAAGTAAATCCTACTGAAATCATCCTTTGAGGATATCAGAACAAAATTGGCTAAGAAACTCCAAGCCCTGCAAACAGCTCAGCATCTAACTTGATAGACCTGTGAGATGTTTTTTCCTCCTTGCTGCTTTTTGCATTGATATAATTGTACATCAAAGTCCAGATCATACATTAATGGGCTGATCAACTGTGTTTACAGCAACCTGTTGCCTTTACAGTACTTTCCTTTTCCTTCTCCTCAGCAAGGTGGACACAAACCCTGCTGCTTCCTGTGCACTTGATCTGAAGGAAAGGAATTAGAAACTGTTTTATCAGAAGGCAGGGAAAGAAAAGTGAGCAAAGGTCTCATCATTATCCTTTTACACCTCAAAAACAGCGCATAGTGGGCTGTCCTGGGCTGACCTACAAGCTGGGCCATGTCCATCAGGGAACCATTTGCCTGCAGAAATTTTGCTGCTGGAAAAAAATTATGGACTAAGCTAAACCCCTCTACTTTGTGCTGGAAAGCAGGCATGTTACCAGCACTCTGTCCTCATGCCTGGACAATTGTGACAGCTGAGGCATGCAAAATATATTGCCCTAAAGAAACATTCCATGCTGCTGAAGCACTCTGTGTCACCAACACCAGTGGGGACCTGACTTTGGGAACAGCACAGGAGAGCTCCTTCCTGAGTCCGAACAGGGGATCCCACCTCTTCCCGCCTGGGAAACCTTTGGCACATTTTGAAACAATTCCTTGCTTGTGACTGGGAAGATAAGCATTTGGATTTAAATTCACCATCATCTTGGCCTGCCGTGGCACCATCTGGAGATTATTTGTAATCACTATATCTAGTGGGTTAGTGCACACCCCTTCCAAGAGCTGGAGAAGAACTGATGATAACTACCAAGAAAAGAGTGTCTTGATTTATTGCAATACTAAGAAAAATGTTTAATTGGTTAAAAAGCTGTGAAACTGCTTTTCTTAATATAGATGAGTTCAGCAACAAAATTGGAAATAATTATCAGGAATCTGTTTTACAGATACACTAATTTATTCATCTAGAAGTAAATAAGTTGCCTACTAGTGCATGCCAGGAGGGTAGGGCGGTGTCCTTTCCATGGAGTTTCCTTTTCCAAGTGTTATTTTATGCCTCAAATGCTAAAAGACGTTTTGCTGCTGCTCCATGGGAGGAAGCAAGACTGTAGAGCAGAGTATGCAGGCAGAAGTGGACCAGTATTTTCCAGCTGGAACTAGGTTGTTGCTATAGTAACACTCAAATGATAGACAGATTTTCTGAATGTGCAGTGGTCTACTGTGATAAGAGAGCTTCCAGGATTTCTACCAAATTGCTCCAAACTTGCTGGAGTGCAATACATGAAATGCCACATTTCTGAAATAGCACAAGAAAACCAGCACAATAACCAAATAAATTTCTGCCCCTAGCTTTCAAATAAAAACTGCACTTAACACATGGCATTTATGTTCCTAGACAATATCTTCCTGACAATCTCTTTTTAGTGCACTGGCATTCCGAATGACAGACCACACTCTAAGTTTAACACCACCTACGGATGGATTTAATACGCAGCGTGTAAAGTCTTGCGTGCACAAGCCACTAACTCCTTTGGAGTTTTATTTTAGGCTGCCTGCAGCCTGTGCACTGGTGAGAATCCCATCGAGCCAGTGAAGCCTTGCAAGAGCACACCACTCTGTTCAGGGCTATATTTTGCAGCACAGAGGCCTTAGAGATGAAATGGCTGAGCACATGGCGGAACGAATATTACATCCATAAACCATCCAAGGAGAAGTTTCCCAGGGGCCACTTCCACAAAGTATAAACCATACCTCCCTTGGTCATGTCCCCCTCACACACACTGTGCATGTGGGTTTCATTCAAAGCACTTTCCTTCCTTGCTCTTCCTTTTTGCTCTGCTTCAAGGGAGGAGGGTTCAGGATTTTGGATTTCCAGGAAGAAATCTCTCCCTGAGCACAGCCGGGGCTCGTGAGCATTGCACAGATTTTGGCTGTGTCTCTTCATCATCCATTAGCTCTCAGTGGGAGTGCTACTGCACAGTCTGCAGTCTGCAGCTGACAGAGTGTGTTTAATGTCCCTTTGCCCCCAGAACCCAATCCCTCCAGCAGTTCCTCTCCCTAGAAAGCTGCTGCCAATTATTTGATGAAATCTTCCCCTGAACTCAGCCAGATTTTCGTAAAGGCAATTTCATCCCCATTGAAATGCCCAAGACAGAAGTTTTGACCTGCTTGTGTGTATGAAATATAGTGTGTACTTAGATTATCCTCACTACCCTTAGACTTGTCACCTAGCTATTACTAGTGACTTTATCCTCACAAGAGATGTGGGACACAGGAAAATTTTAACAGGCGCTTTGATGCAAAGGTAGCTGTTAACTTGGAGACCTTTGCACACAATGTTACATGAGAAGCCTTGAGCTGGAACCCCAATTTTCCTCATTTCAGGCCTTAGATCTTATGCATACAGTCCTTATGCTATCAAACATTTCTGGATAATAAAGAGGAAAGCTTTCCTACACCAGTATGACAAAATCTCATTGATTACAAGAGGAATTATATGTGCTGAAGGGTGTCAGAAGCAGTAAATCACATGCATGCCTAGGTATGATAACAGATATATAATTTAGGAATGGATTAATATATGAAAGAATAGCTTGGAATTTGATTAAATACATTAAATACATTTGCTTTGTTGTTTTTGGGGGGAGTTTCAGTTGTCTTATTTCTAAAGATTGCTTTGGAACTTTTTTTTCCTTGCTTATTTGGTTTATATAACTTTGATAATGTCCTGCAACAGGGCTCAACTAAACATAAAGATGAATTGCCTTTATGATTCACAAGGAGCTCTGGATAATTAATTACTCAGCATTTATGGTTTGGCATGTGGTCATCAATCATTCATAAAATTCATGTTTGTAAACATATCCTTTGCAGCTGGTCTTCTTATGTCAGACTTCAAAATGACTAGTGGAGATATGACAGAGCTATAAATGTCTCCCTTTAAAATTTACTGGTTGTACTCCAGTTTATTTCTTGTGGGAAAAATTAAGCAACAGATGTGGCAGGACAGGAGCTCTAAAAAAGAATGGCAAAGCATCTTGAATGGTTCTCAAATGTACTTTCTTTTCCTCTTTTTGTTATTAGATGTTGGAATCCTTAAGTGCTCTTTGACATGGCTTGTGTCTGTAAGCATTAGTTCTGGTTGTAAGGTGACTGTCAGAAAGACTTGAACAAGTCTGAAATGAGCCCTGGCAGAACAGGAAGAAGAGCTAACCAATGTTGTCAGTATTTACTCAGCTCTGCCCAGCAGGAGAAGGCAGTGTAAGAACCACAAATCCTGAAAGAACAGGCTTTATTTTTTTATCAGAAAGATCACCAGCCCCATGGCTTAGGAAAAGAATCCTTAATACTTTCCATTGTAAGACTTAAGACTATCTGGTCATTAGATGGCAGAAATCACAACCATCTGAGCTAGAATTTTTCATTTGGGGTTGAAGTTGGTGTATGAGACGTGTCCTACAGCCCTGATTCCCCCACTGCACAGTCCTGATCATCATCACCCAGGGCTGCCCAATGCCCTGAGAGGGGCAGATGTGCTGTGAGGGAGAAGAAATGCCTGCTTATAAAGTTAAGGACCATATGATCATTGAGACAGACTCATCTTCAGATTGCTTGAATTTTATTACTTCTTCATTTCCTAAGTTGCAAACACTTCCATTTCAAACTGTGCACTTTTTACCAAGTGATTGACAGCCACTATATATATGTATGCATATATGTATGCAAATACAGAGAGTGTATGCAGCATCTATTTTTAGAAGTGATACAGGAAAAGGCAACTAAACACCATTTCTATTTAAATTACAGTGTCAGTTGGTTTCACTTCATTGCTTTTTCAAAGAGTATGCTTGTGCTTTTAAAATCAAATGCCAGCTACTATGGCACACAGTGAAACTTTGATCTGCCTTTAAGTGTAGGCTTCAGCGTAGGCTTCAGCTATAGTATAGACCTGTTGAAGGACATATATTTAGAATTAGAAGGACTTCCTGGTTGCCATGAAACATCTCTACAGGCTCTGCTAAAAGGGCTGACATCTTCTGGGAAGCCAGGACCAGGGCTTTGGAAGAAGAGTAGGTACAACTTGAGTGACTGCAGAGACTCCACATGCAAATCAATGTCAATCTTCTGCTTGTTCATTTTGACCTACTGTGTCAGAGAGATTTCTGTACTGCAGTGTCATACCCTCAGGCAGCCCCAGGGTTTGTGGCCCTATCTCCATGTCTTTCTCTTTCCTCCTAATATTCTACCCTGCCATCAAGGTAAGTCATGAACCCCCACAGCCTGTATGTATTTTCCAAGCCTCTTTTGGGGACTGAAAGAAAAACAGTCTTTAGCATCAATAGTTTTGTAGCTCAAAAATATATTAAAAGGTAAGCAAACTTGCTTGTCTGCTGCCTGTAAGCCTTGGACATACTCAGAAGTGACAGTGTTAGCACCCTGCCTTGCATCATTTGAACCCCAGGCTGTTTCTGTGGTAGGTACTCTCAATCCACACCACTTTGGAGGTAGAAGGAGTCAAGGGTTTAAGGCTTAGAGTGAAACAAATTCTAGATACTGAAGAGTCACCTGCAGCATGCAAACAAGCCAGGCCACACTCCCTAAGGCTGGGTTCATGGAATCCTATGCTAAAACAGCCTACACTGTGTATAATAGAGGCAGGGAAATTATCTGTATTCATCTTTGCTTGCCTCAGATCCTGGCATGCCATGTTATTACTGGTTCATTTTTGCTGCAGCTTAGGGAAGAGGAAGGCAGCTGGAAGACTGTCCTGCAGAGGGACAGCTCTGCCAGCTCCAAAATCTGGTTCACAGTGTCAGTTCTTCCCTGGTGAACAGGTTAAGCAAACAGCAGGCTCTGAGGAGCCTTGGGAAGCTCCATGCAAGGAAACACTTGAACTCATAAGAACAACAAAAGCCCCCTGAGCATCACTGTAGGGCATTTTTTACATATGTGGAATGAAAAGTGTGTAGCTCGTGCTGCACAGGACTCAAAGGCTTGAACTCTCGGCAGCAGTACCAGGTAAGCAGAAAAAATCCAGAGGGAATAAATCAATAGCACTGCATTATGTGTTATGAAAAATCTACAGAGGGGTTTAACACAGCTATCTAAATGAATGTGGTGAATGAGTTTCAGCATAAATTACCCAGTCAATTCCATCTCCTGCTGATGCACTCGATAGGGATTGAGGTTTTGCATGGCTAAATATAGAAGGAATGTGGGGCAGAGACATTTTGTACACCTGGAGTAGAGCTTTTCATTGACACAAGTCTCTCTTTGTCATTTCCACTCAGAATATAATTTTTTCTGCCTGCTATTCAGGGCTGGCACATATTAGAGAGGCTTTAGCCTGCTATAGTTATTTTCACTAACACACAATGATACAGGCCTTTTTCTCTGTGTGTTTTACATCTGTTTCTGGAAGCTGCAGTTTATATGTAGTTATATTGGTTTGAAAGTACCAGTTGTACTAGAGAAACTCATTTTGCAGCCAGAAGAAGAATAAGCTCTGCCACTAGAAGCACCTTTAACTGGTATTGGGTCTTGGGGAAGTAAGAATGGCTTCTTTACTGGTGCAGCTAAAACTGCAAGACTTGCCGGTCTAAACAAGTCTTTGGATGCACTTTTCCCACTCTAGCTGTCTTCATCCTTAACACTCCCAGAGCTCCCAAGTCTTTCACTGCGACGTGGAGTGCAGCGAGGGAGATGGAATTGAAAATCAAGGAGTCTTAAACCAAGGGCTTCCTTGGAAGAAAAATCTAAAAAATACATCTTCTTTCTTTAAGAGTACCAAACTAGTGGAGTGGGCATGGTATGCAACAATGGTTTATTTTTAAGCAGCTTTATTAAAGTGATGAACCTTGATTATCTGCATGTGTGAATAAGGCTTGGAAATAAGCTCGTTCTGCAAGCATGGGCTGAGCTTGCCAGCCCTCTTTCCACACACAGCTCCCTCCACACTCCCCCAGATCCCTGCACACACCCTCTTGCTGCCTTATAACCACTGGAAATTTGTCTGCCCACGTTCTGAAGGACACTGTCTCAGCCAGAGCCTTGCCAAGTGCACAGTGCCTCCGCATAAAGAGAACAGACAGGAGAGGATTTACTTTAAATGGAGCGAACTTAATTACACAACAAGAACTTTTCTTGGGTAGAATGATGCCTTTCTCATGGCTTTTTCTCCTTTCAGGATTCTTTTTGCTTGATTTATTTTTATATTTTTTAAATATGGGTATAGTGCCTGAGGGCTTGGCTTGGGACAGGCCAGTTTTACATGTCTGTGGCCAGCCTCAGCCACATTCTGACACATCCTTCACTTTGTCAGAGCTTGAGTTTGGGTTCTGGGAGCCTTCCTGCTCAGCCAATACAGTGATAGAACATGGAGAGAGATTTATCTCATCCTGAAATAAATGCCTATTTGCTGGTCAGCTGAATCTCTTCCAGGCTCCACTGAGTATACAGAGATAGAGAAGGAGATAAGTACATGTTCAAATCAAACAATACAACAGCTACAGACATTTTTATTGACTCTCATCAGAGACAGTATTAATTAGCTAGGATTAGCAGCCTGTGGATTACCATAATTTTGTGGATGCCAGAGATTCAAAATTGCTGCAAAAATCAAGAAAGCAACATTTGATGTGGGCACATATTTAAGATACCTGAGAAAAGACAGGAAGCTCCAGGACTGAGAAGTTCAGTTACATAGATATGAACATTGTTTGTTTCTAAAGATTTCAAGCACATAGTTTTTTTTTTCCCAGAAGTGTCAGAGACCTGTTCCTAGCTGTAGAATCACAGAATCACAGTATCATAGAAGAGTTTGGGCTGGAAAGAACCTTTAAAGCTCATCTAATCCCATCCCCTGGCAATAAGCAGGGACATCTTCAACTCAATCAGGTTGCTCAGATCCCCATCCAAACTGATCTTGAATGTTTCCAGGAATGGGGCATCTACAATATCTCTGGACAATCTGCTTCAGTGTTTCATGAGCCTCACTGTAAAAATACTTCTTCCTTATATCTAATCTAAATAATGACATCTAAATCATAGCTGAATAATCAATGTTCAACTGATTTGCGAGTCCTCCAGTGGTTAAATGAATAGTAAAGTTTTCAGAATTTGGGGGAAGGGGAGAAGGGGCTGCTTCTGGAATGTTTGGAGATCAATTCCAAGTCTGAAGCACTCTGAGTGATATTTTGAAAGTCTCAGGATAGACTCTTCAGAGTGAAAGGAGGTGATTTGTCTTGCTTTCCCTAATTTCATTCATTACTTCAAGTTTTGTTCCATTATAATGGATACCCAGCTCCTGTATGGAAATATATTTGTAAATAGATACTCATTTTCTGGTCCAGCTCTTTTGAATGCATTAGGAATTGTATCTAGGGACATTATTATATGGAGGGGGATTATATCTCTGAGGACTCTGCAAGTAATCAGAAACAGTGGATGAAGTGAGTAGGGAGAACCCACTCCCAGCTGGCTGCACACAACACCCCCTGAAATCCAATTCCATATGGAATATGTGTGTGTTCCCTGTGGAACATATGTGGTGCCACTGAATTTGCTGCAAGTACAGACTAGGTCCGTAGAAATATCTACAATCTGATATTTGATCTTGTACATTCAGTAGTTTGTGGTTTAAAAGCAGGGAAAAAAATTCATTCCCTTCTTTGACCTGATCCTTAAGCACTGAAACCTGTTCATGGCCCACATCCAAGCTTAATCCCTTCAGATACTTCACTATTTGAAAAGCAAGGCTAGCTTTTATTGTGAAAAATACAACATTTACACAGACTGTTTCTTTGTTGTTCCTTTGGGCAGAGAAAGAAAAACCCCACCAGCTCTTCTAGGGGCTGGGTAAGATGTTTGCAAGGGATTAAATTCTCTTGTGTAAAGACACTGCTGATTTTCTGCCTAGGTATAACTTCCCTGTCCACTGTGTGCTGCTTGTCTATTACAAAGGAATAGTAATGCTCAAATGCCCTGAAGTATGACAGAAATGAAGGTCATGGAACAGATATAGTTAACTCCTATTCTTTGATGCAGCTTTGAATAAAGACCCACCTAGAGGACTGCTGTATTGTGGCTGCATTCTTTCCCCACCAACAGGGATGGAAAAACACGTGTGAGTTTTTCAGAGATGTCACAATGAGCATTCTTTCTTCAGATCAGTGTGTTCATCTTGTATTGGGGACAAATGCAAATAAAGCACCTGAAACGATTACACACCAAAGGTGATTCATAGCTCTGCCTCTAAAATCACATCATCATGCATGAAATAGGATGTCTCTGACTTCAAAACACATTTTCTCTTATAAAGATCAAATCCCCATATTTTGACTTAGTGTATATAGTACCATAAATTGGTAAACATGTTTTATAGAAAAAAGTAAAAAAATAAATATTTTGACTCTTGGAGAAAGTAACATGGGAGGTCTTGAATGTCTTCTGTCACCACAGCTGCTCTATTTCAATAAAACCCAAGTGGAAGATGCCTCTCAAAAGTACCTGCATCAGCTCCATCTCCTACAGCTCTGTGGTACTGCCAGGGACGTGGCAAGTCACAGCTGCTGCCATAGACTTGCCAATTCCTTATGTGATACACAGCAGCTGTTGGAAGCTGTGTGTTAAAACTCGTGCTGGGATTTGAATTTCTATATACTCTTCCTCAGGAAGTGAAAACTGCAAAGCAATCTTTATGCCCCCTAATTCCCAGCCTGTGCTCCTGTATTAAGAAGGATTCCACTTTGGCTAAGAATATGCACTACACTATGCTGTTTTCTTTAATTTTGTAAATTTTTTTCTTTTTTTCACAAAACTACATTTTGGCATACAATCACTGCCTCCATCTGCCTACTACACATGCATGTGCTTTCAGTTACAAAGCACTCTGATTTATATCTTATGTAAAAATGCAAAGCTTTGGGAACACATCTCAGGAGGGCTGCAGCTTTCTCAGGACTGGCAGCATCTGTATGCCTCTGCCTCTGCCAAACACCATACAGAGGGCTCAGTTCCAACACCATTAGTGCTGCTGAAGCTGATTTCTGGCTACTGCTACGTTTCTCAAGGGCTGCTGAGAGCTGTTCCACTGATTCCTCAGCTGGAGAGTTGAGAACCCAGAGACAAGGTGCAGAGAAGAGCAAACAAGGAAGCTGCAGGTAGAATATTGTTCCCCAGTCTAAGCACATCTCTGCCAGACAGGCTCCAACAAACTGCAGGAAATTCAGAAAAGAGCAACAAAAATTGTTTAAAGGACTTGAGGGATTCATTTCTAGAGAAGATTAAAGAAATAAAAGTTTAGCTCAGTATCACTAACAGACTGAGGGGGAATAGGATAACTCCATAAAAGCCTCTGCAGGTGCAAAGAAATTGAGAAACCTTGTTTAAAATGATTTAAGGAATAGCTAGTAATAAAAGAGTGGCATTGATTAAAGGAAATGTAGACAAAACTCCTGGAAGCTTTTTGTAACATTGTTGTAACCAAGAGATGGATCACTGAATTCTAGAAACCAATAGAAGTTCTCTTGCTTTAATCATTTGAAAAACAGACTGGACAAAGTCACCAGTACTATTTAGGAATGGACAAGATAAATACTGTCCTATGGGAAAATATGTTTGTTTTTTTTTAAAGAGGTAGGAACATACCACTAAGAAGAAGGTGCCCCTGTGCAGTAGAGGTGCAAAGGAGACTTCAATGGCTCTCTGTGTACAGCACCAGGAGCTGAGCAGTTTGACTCAGAAAATGCGCTTCCTTCCTTACACTTCTCTTCCTGAGGCATCCTGAGTGCTTCCTGTGCTTCCTGAGTGGCATTTTTCCTTCTTTTGCTGCCTTTTGGCATGTCTTTAAAGTAGGAGGAGCTCACTACCTTCTGGTTGATCCACATACGCGTGGCCATGAGACAAAACCTTTCAGACTTGTTGGTCATATACCAAGAATCTCCTTTACCCAAGCACATTTCTAGTGCTGGATTAAGTGCCAGTCTCAGCAGCTCACATTTCAGACAGGAACTACGTAGGAGGATGAATTCCATCCTGTCTACCACCCACTTGGACCCTTTCTTTTCTTCTCATGCCGTACTGCAGTAACCCTGACCAGAAGAAGGACTCTACTGAGCAGATCTGGTGCAGAAAGACGCAAAAATGAAAAGTGCCCTTTGCTGTGGTGAAGGAGTCCAAGCTGCACTAAACAGAACTTGAGTCATCATTTGAGGATACAGGCTGGGGAGGTTCAGCTCTGCTGAAAAGGAGCTGAGGGTTCTACTGAGAAGCAGACCAAACATGAGCCAGGAGTCTGTCCTTGCAACAAGCCATACCTGAGCCTGTATCAGCAAGAGTGCAGCCACCAGATCAAGGAGAGTGATTATCTCATAGTACCTGGCACTTTTTAGGCCACATATGGAACACTGTGCCCCAGTTTGGGAGAAGCATTGAAAAACTGTAAAGGACCCAGAAAAGAGTCAAGAAGATGATGAGAGGATTGCAGAATATGGCATGAAGAAATTTTGAAGAAATTGGGTTTGCTTGTCCTAGAGAATGAAAGGTTCCAGGGGATGTAGTCACAGTCTTTCAATACCTGAAATGCAGCTACAGAGTCATGAATGTCTTTACAATGAGACACAGAGTCTCATCAAAAGAAATTCAGTCTTGATGTAAGAAAAAAATTTTCATTATGAAACAATTAAAACACTGGTGAGGCTGTCCTGAAGTGGTAGAATCCTCCTCATGGCAAACATTCAACACAGAGTTGAATGAGATGAGACTTGCCAAGCTCACTGGAGTTACATTACAGACATAGAAGACTTCTGTCATATAGAGATAATTCTTACTCACTTTTATGGGAAAAGACAAGCATTTCTTTCTATGCAGTTCCTTAATTAACTTTCTTTTTAAGGTTACTCGAGAAAAGACCTTTGTTCATTTGTTTCTTTCCAAAGAGCAGGTGAATTTTTTCTTTCTAAGATACAAAGGAATACCTCTCCAGCATATCAAGCCACATTCCTTTGAGTTCACTGTGGCCAGTTCATTTACTCAGAGATGGAGACAAAACTCCATATGCATTTTGCCCTAAAAGAGATTTTAATATAAAGAGCTTATTTCTACCTCAAATGAGTTACTTTGAAAATGTTACTTCAACTACTTTTTTTAACAATAGCCCAAGAAAATTATCCAAAAGCTTTCAGCTAATAGTTAATTGTAATATTTGGTTTCAGATTTCACATTTTGCCTTTATTACATCTTTTGCAAACATATCTTCACCTTTCTTCATAAGATAGTAAAACTTTATTTTGAAGCAACAAATCTCTATGTGTGATTTCAGCTACTTTGGTAGGAGATCTTTTGCCAGGAGATCTGGCAAAGCTGACCCTCTTCTGTGAACTTTTCAAGCATCAGACAATACTATTTTCAAACATTGAACCAAGCTGCTTTTCTGGAATATTTCCAAGGCAGTGAACTGTGGATACTGAGCAGAGTAATCCACAGAAGTTCAGTGTATGTTAGCAAAATATAAGAGTTATTTCTTTAAATGCTCCTGTGGCGCCCTAGCTGGCCAGGAGCACTGCATCCAACCTGTGAGCCTTTGCTAACAAAGGAAGACTGTGCCCTTTGAAAAAATGAAAGCGTGAGTGGTGAGGGAGGCAATGTACCCAGTCTAAGTTGATCTCTAATGAAGTTACCTGGCCTCAGAGGAAGAGAGTGGATGCTCCATCTTCCTCTGTCAAGCCAACATTTCTACAGGCTTTTAAATTCCATACTTAATGCTGATATGCATCTTTGTAAATGGGATATTTTTCCTCCTGAGCCAAGCATATTTATCAATCCCATGAGTTGCATTTTAAGTAGTTAGATATTAGAATGTTTAACAAACCAATGTGTTTTAGTGAGTTATTGAATAAACAGGATCCAGAATGGGGATTACTTATAAAGAAGTAGCTATATCAACTATGTAACTTTACTAATTCAAGTGAATTTACATATATATAAATAAGGTGAAATTTGGTCCCACTTTTTTAATACTGATCTTGTCATGGTCTTAATGTCAAGAGAAAATCCTGGCACAAAAAATAATTTACAGTACCAAATTATGCATGGAAAAGAAAAAAGAAAAGAAAAGAAAAGAAAAAAAGAAAAGAAAAGAAAAGAAAAGAAAAGAAAAGAAAAGAAAAGAAAAGAAAAGAAAAGAAAAGAAAAGAAAAGAAAAGAAAAGAAAAGAAAAGAAAAGAGAAAATATGAAAATCTGAAGAAATAACCTACTAATTTAGAAAAAAAAGAATCAAACACGATTTCCATTGGCTTATAAGCACACATGTATCATGGGGATTAGTGAGAGACTTAATTGTCATTGTACTGGCTTTGAGAGCTTTGCCAGATCTCATATCTTTGACGGTTCTGATTTTCTTCTAGCTGGTGTCCCTGCCTGAGTTCCTAATGCTGCTAATTCCTGGACTAAATCAAAACAAGGAAGCTTCATTTTAATGCCATGTCTTTGCAAGTGACTTTCACAATGGAACAAACTTGAAACTATTTTAATATGGAAGAAAAGCAATTAACTTTGTCAGCAATTTTTTCACTTGCATGTTTGGTATTATTTCAGCTGTGATTTTAAATGAGTTCTCTGCACCTCACTTTGCTTCTTACTTGATTTGCCAGTGAAATCTGATCTTAATGTTAGTCACATCACAGTCTTGCATAAAACTAAGCTGAAGACAGGTTTTACTCCTAGCTGAACCTACATAATTTTGATGGAATGTGATACTCAGCCACTTCACTACTCACTTGGTCAATAAACTGCAATCTCTTTTGAGATTGCAGATAAATTGAATGATTCTGTGAAAAACTAATTGGTTTCAACATAGAATCTGTGTGTTACAGCAAATCTGTGTGCTTTGGGGCTCAACAGTTTAATCAGGGAGGCTCCATCCAGCAATAAAGAGTGATGCCATTTTGCTGTTTGTGTGGTGTGCCCTCCTGTGATCCCAGACAGGGCCGTGGGCTCCTGCAGGACTGGCAAGTCTGTGCTGTGCACACCAAAGCTCTGTGAGTCCTAATGAGGAGGAAATGCAGTTCCTCACACATCCCAGACTTCAGAGCGTGTCTTCATCTCTGCTGCTGGCTGCTGGTGAGGAACATGGCTGTGCATCACGCCTTGGAAAAGCAGGCTGCCAGGACACAGCCAGGAGGCTCAAGTCGTTACACTCAAAGGTAATGAGACACTTCAAGCTACAGCCTCTGGCACAGCAGAAAGGTACTTGTGGTAACATCAACTTTAGACACAAAAAAATCATAGCATGTCTTGGCTTGGGTTGGAGGGGACCTTAAAGATCATCTAGTTTCAGTCCCCCAGGCATGGGCAGGGATACCTTGTGCTACATCAAGCTGTGTAGGGTCCCTTCCAAACTGGCCTTGAATGCTTTCAGGGAGGGGCAACCACAAGTGTTCTGGGCAACTTGTTTCACTACCTCACTGTCCTCAGAGCCAAGAATTTCTTCCCAGTATGTAACCTAAACCTTTCCATTTAAAGTCATTCCCCCTTGACCTGTCACTGTATGACCTCACAAGTAATCTCTCTCCATCTTTCTTTTAGGGTCCCTTCAGGTACTGGAAGGCTGCAATTAGGTCACCCTAAGGCCTTCTCTTTCCCAGATGGAACAATCCCAGTTTTCTTAGTCTTTCCTCACAGGAGTGGTGCTCCATTCCCCTAATCATCTTCATGGCCCTCCTCTGGACTTGTTCCAACAGGTCCATGTCCTTCCTGTGCTGGGATCTCAGTGCCAGATGCAGTTCTCCAAGTGGGGTCTCACCAGAGCAGAGCAGAGCAGAGCAGAGCAGAGCAGAGCAGAGGGGCAGATTCACCTCCCTCACCCTGCTGGCCATGCTGCTTTGGATGCAGCCCAGGATGTGGCTGCTTTTCTGAGCTGTGAGCATGCACTCTCAGCTCATTTCCAGCCTCTTATCCACTGTCCAAAATGTCATGCTCAGAGAAAATCATGACTGCAGTAAAAGTACATTTTCCCCCAGAAGTACATTTCCATTTGCCTTGTTTTCAGGGTCTTGAAGGCTTAGTAGCTTCCTCTTTTCAAGAGGTTCTTCCTAGCTGCAGAGGCTAAGGCTTATTTTTGTGAAGCTGGAAGTGAGGGGTGCTTGGAGAGAAGGGAAACTCCCTTGATACAGCCACAAGTCATGCCTCCTAAGTGCAGCCCATGCTTCATGTTACAGAAGCCCAATGCCCACCAGCTATTTCCTGGCTGGCACATCTCTCCTGCCAAAGCTCAATGCTGACAGTCAGTGGCTGCCCTGGGACACTTCATTATCCCTGTGTCCTGCCACCTGCAGCAACCCACTCTCTGATTTGCAAATTTCAGTTGCCCATGTCCACACCACAGCCACTTGCTGCATCTCCCCCACTGCTCATCCTCACTTGGCTGGCAGATGGAGCCTGATTATGCATCCTTGTGCCTTCTTGGTTTGTGATCTCCTTCCATTTGCTGAAATCTCTAGGTTGTCTCTCGTACAAGTGCTGAATTGAATTCTTACCTTTCCCAGAAAGGTCTTGGCCACGTGTCCTTTCTCAGATTTTTTTCTCAGAAGAGAATGGCTGCTTGGGAGCAGAATGGCTGATTGACTGCTGCAGATGCTGTTTCTCATAAGGCTTACAGCCCAGGGCAGGAAGCACACAATGAACCCTTTACCACCCAGCAGCTTTTGGGCTGCATTCATGCCAAGTCTCAGTCCTGAGTTAGTAATGTTCCACATGCATTATTTCTCTTGGCTGTTTCTTAAGTGTGGCTGTCAGTCATGCACGTGTGAAGACAATGCAGTTCTCAGCTCAAAAAGGAGGTTGTGCATTGAGGTCTGTACCATCCTGTTCTGTAGGCAGCATTTCCCTCATAATGGATGAACAGCTTGTTTATAATTAAACTGAGCCCGGGGATTGCCCTTAGCTTGGTTTTCTGTGTGCCTTCTTCCTGTTCAAGCAGCAGCAAGGCAAGGACAGGCAATGGTTGTGTGGAAAAGGTGCTAAAGAGTATTTGTATCAAGTTCAAGCATTGCAAACATGGCTGGGTGAGGAAGGGAATATTTTAACTGAACAGAGCCCCTAAGAATCAGAGATGGCCCTAGGTGGAGATCCTTTGGGTGAGAGACCGTGGCCTTGTTTAAACATTGGATCTCACCTTAAAGAGTTGTGGAAGCATCCCAGCAATTGCTGGAGTTGGAGAGGATGTCCTGCAGCTGGGTGAGACTATAAAGTTTCCTTTTCTTTCTCTGCATCTTTCTAGAAATGCAGCAACTAGACCACTGTTTTTTGAACCATGGAAGTCAAGTCTGTCTTTCTTTTTCCTTCATTTTTCTGTGGTGATGAGGGTGATTTTAAGACAATTGGCAAACTACTGATGCTCCATTTCCCAATAAAACAATAAGCCATAAAACAACTTTACTAAACCATTCTTGCAATTCTCAGCATGTCCCTCGTGACTTGGGCAGTAACCGAGTGCTTCCATACTAAACAGTAGGGACCACTTTGAGTGCTGGTCATGTGGAGCATCAGCTGAGAGGGAAGTTCTCCAGGGATCTCTGTTAGCCAGTGTTTCTGGAATGTGCTGCACAGCAATGGGAGGAGGTTCAGGCCTCCTGCAAGTTTGAAACAAGAGCCAAGAGGGAATATGCTTTTCCAAGGTTGGGAGAGCACCCCTTCAAAGTAAAGGCTAAACAACCGATGCTCCCATCTAGTGGTGAAACTGTACCCAGTGGCTTCGATGTCAGACACCAGCCTGGGTCTCCCAGGAGGTGTGGGGTTGGACAGGCCATGCCACTGGACAGTGCCACTGCTGGGCACTTCTGTAGGGCTTTGCAACCTGTGGGAGACTCCCAGAACCATTCGAAAGCTCACGAGAAACCAACTAATAAACTCATTTAAAACTACTAGATTAGTAATAACAAATAAAAGGATAACATCAGGATCAAGGGTGCTTTTAAGGCAAGGGAAGTGTAGAATAGCATTCTCCAAATTTCTTAAGTAACCTTCAGTGAGATGCAGGCACACACATTATCTTGACATTGGCTCCTAAAGCATGAAGGCCCCTATCAAAATGCTACCCAAAGATAGTAACTAGCAACACATTATGATTGGGTTGTTGTTCCAAGATTACCATGTAATTAATATGATAATGTTCTGCTGAATGCTGCTGAACTTAAAATTATTGGCCAGAAGAATACCATACTTTTGTTTGTTTCTTTCTTTTTAGTTTACATCTGAAAGCTTACAGTCAGATGTGAACAATTACATGCACTCAATTTATCGGGAGTCACCCCATGACACTATTGTAAATCACTTCATGAGGTCTGCCCAGTTCATTCTAATATGCTTATTTCCACTTGTTGTGCTTGGAAGCTGATCAGAGCAGCAGGAAAAGGTGCTGTTCTTCTCACTGGATCTTTGTTTTAAAGGCACAGCTGATGCCTACAGGATATCCCCAGAAGCAAAATTCATTAATGATGTTGAGACCGTACTTTGTCACAAGAATGGTAAAGAATGTTTTAGTATATTCTCTTGTTATACCGTGGTTGTTACTGCTCTGTTTTGACTTCACTGCCCTTCTTTACTATACCTACATATGGTAAAGCAAATAGGAAAATAGTTCTGACACTGGTCTCATACACACATTTTCCAACACATTTTGGAGCACTTCGCACTGCCGTAATTCCCATTGTATGGAGTCCTAATTTCCAAATCTCAGCACAGAGTAACAAATGATAGGGCTTAACACAAGCCAAAGGACAGGGCACTCCTTGAGAGGACAGAATATTCTGGACTCCATGCCTACTGTAGCTGAAGGGCAGAAAGGCAGCTCTTCTGACAAGCAGTAGGACTCTAAGCGACAAAGCTTGGCTTGCACTTCACTTCAGGTCACAATAAAGAAGGAACTACACATTTTCTGTTTAACCTGAGTGGGGAGAAGAGACAGCAGCATGGATAGAGCTTGGCTAGATGTTAGCTGAATATCTAAACTGTTCTCTCCAAAAAGCTAATCCAGTATTGGCAAGCCATGAATTTAATGACTTGGAACAAGACCCAAAGTGAACCCATAGAGCGGTTTATGACAGGTTTGCTAATGAAGGATTTTGTGTTTATTTATGGGGATGAAATTGATCCAATACTAAGTAATATATGAGAAAAAATCAGTAAGAATTAATTCAGGTTGACTGAAACTAAGCAAAAAGTACTGCTAAAACCATTGGGATGATGAATGTGCTGATAAAATCCATTTCCAATCAAAACATAGCTGTCAGTGTTTGCATCTTATGTGGAGGTTATACACCTGTAAATGAAGGAGAAGTCTGTGGCAAATGAATGAGAACCCACAAACACAGTGGGTGGCTGTCACATGAAATTATGCTGCCAGAGTAAAAGAAAAATCACTCTTCAAAATGAGAACAATGAATGCATAGGTAGCAAATAAACCAAAGATGATGCCTTAATGAAGAAGAAAGTTCAGGAAAGTAAAGACCACATCAGAACTAATGTCACCTTGTCAGTAGGAGACTGGGTATCACTGACAGAGATTATTCCCAAGATGAATGCCACTGCAAAGCCCAAGTAAATTCCAGTGCACCAGTCAAAATAATGCTTGTAAAAGTCCATAAGCAGTCACAAATCTCAGACCTTGCACAACTGTCAGCCAGAGATTTTTTATAAAGGACAGAACTTCTAATCATCATGTTAAGTGTGTCCACAAGCACACTGCATACTCAAGCACATATGGATCCAACATTCAGGTTGTGTAAAATTGTCATTCCTGCACTAAAATCCTGAGAACTTCAGTCTGCCAGGATACAACATGGCACAAATCTGCATCATGTTCCAGACACCTAAGAAAGGAACAAGTGCATCATAAGAGTAAAAGATTTTCATCCCGTTCTTTCAGCTTAGGATAACCCTAAAAAATCGGTAGAAAGATGTGCTACTGTCGACTTTGACTTAAAAATATATTAGAGGTTTCAAGTTATCTTGCCAAGTTTTTACCTTATTTTTTCAGAAGTCTTGTTAACACTCAGATCTGTTAATGATTGCATTTCATTCGGATTCTGGCAGGAATCCACCTTCATCAAATGATGTAAATAATAAAAATTCAGATGGATGCATCCAAGAGATGACTTGTGGCTCTGTTACTGCAGGTAGGGCAGTGAGCAGTTTATGTATGCAGCTCTTCCACCTCTACAGTAATAACATATGCACAGGTTGAAAAAAGAGATGTATGCAATTTTGTTTGGCTGGGAGGTTTTCCATCAATATGTGTGTGGGAGAAATGTGATTGTGAAATCTCATCATACCTTACCCATGCTAGCTCTATTGCAAACCCATCTGAAAAACAATTTGTAAATATATTTGAATAATGTGGCATAATGTGGCTTGTCATTAAATNTTTTCCATCAATATGTGTGTGGGAGAAATGTGATTGTGAAATCTCATCATACCTTACCCATGCTAGCTCTATTGCAAACCCATCTGAAAAACAATTTGTAAATATTTTTATTCTTATTTGAATAATGTGGCTTGTCATTAAATACTAGGGCTCTAAAATACATATTCTAAGCAAATTTTATTTTTATATTAATTGAACTTACCTTATTGTTATTTTACCATTTTAGGAACAGGGATAAAATAAGAGATATAGAGGGCATTACAATAAATATATTTTGATTCATTTTAGCACAAAATTTGTATTGGTGGTGACAGAGAATCACCAATAAATAAAGTGACCTTGAAACTACCAACTGTGTGAGGCATTAACAAGAGGGAAGACATGACAAAAATGACAGAGCATTTTCACTCCTCCTGCATTCCCCTGTCAAAGATGAAGTACAGAAAACCATAGCATCTGTGCTAAGGAAACATCTATGAGCATTAATTAATTATAATGCTAGTCCTCTGTGTGCTGGATGCAGTGTCACTCTCTTATAAACAGTTTACTTGTTCCACTATCATCCACTCAATTATTTGAGATGCTTCTTGGTGTATGTGACGTGCTCTTTCCAAAGCTCCTTTGTGATGAAATATTCTCAATGGCTTAATGTATATTCCCATATGCCATAGACTGTTAAAAGCCCAGTCACACCCCCAGTTCAAAAACCCCTCAGCAATGTTCAAGCTGCTAATATAGCAAGAGCCAGTCACAATGACAAGAAAATTTGTGACTTATCTACTGAGGCCAAACAAACCACTCAAAAGCATACCAGAGCCTAAGTGGGTTGAAGTCTATCCTTGCCTCATCCTTTGGCACAACGACTGTGAGGAGTAAGAGAGTGGGAGCACTTGGAAAAGAGCAGAGCAGCGTGACTTGGAGCCTCTTCTCTAGCCAGTCTGGATGTGGGAGAGAGCCCACACTTGGCACAGGTTGGCAGCCTCTGAGACAGCACCACCAGCTTGAGGCAGCCTGCTGAATAACAGCAACTGCTCAGATCAGTAGGAGAACCTCACACTGGGCTTGGGGTCCTGTTTTCTCCTGTGTGTCAGAAGGAAATCACTATGCTTTGAGGGTCTCCCATGGTTCAGGTAAGATCTTTAGCTCCTGAAGAGATTTCTCTGTGCCTCTGTCCTATTGCAGACAAACATAAGACTTAAAGCAAGGGCTCAGCAGGCACCTAAACCAAACCACAACCAATCATATACACACCAATCCACAATTACTGGTATAGCAACTCCATCCTTGGGAATTCAGTTCACGCTTTTTATTTGCTAAAATAAAAATACTCCCCATACCTGGTATAAAAAAAAACCCAAAACAAACAAACAAGAAAAAATCCAAACATACCATCGTGAATGTTGGCCCACTGGGTGTATGCTATGATTTCAAGCACCAGGTTTTACAGCTGACTTCCACTACAGTCGGTGGCACTGCACAGTACTGGGAGATGGAGTCCCTTCAATTGTTTCATGCTCATACCTCATTAAAATCCTACCCTTCCCCATCCACTGCTAGAGACAAACCTGCTCCCATAGTACAAAACCATGAGAAAACTGTAAATGAGAAATCTGGCTACAGATATTCAGGAAATTCCCTGCCAAAGGTTGTGCTATTTATCCACAGTGCACTGTTTATGCTTTACAGATGTGGAATATAATTAATGGATAATATTACCTGTCTCCACTTTTAAAGCTGTTGTTTCAAGATGATGTCACATATAGACAATACTCCCTGGCTAAATTAAACTCCCAAGACAGCAGGGAGGGAAGAAATGTAGGGCTATTTGCTACACAAGCCCAGATCCCATTGCTTCATTTTGCAATAGAAATGACGTACAAGTAGGCTAGCTTGTCTTATTTGCAGTTATTTTGTACTCTGATTTTCCTATATTATGGGGCAGTCAGACCAAAACCATGTTGTTGTTAAAGCCATGTACAATTTGTTCTTTCTGCTTGGAGAATGTTTTGTTTATAAGGCTATTTGTTGGAGAGACAGAGGACAAATAGGAGAGGCACGTTTCCTATTGCTAAAACTAAATTCAGATATGGTAGAGACACAGAAGTGGTGCCACAGTCCTTCCAGGTAGGTGTTTCATTGTGCCTCTGCTTTTGATCCTACCTCTATGGAAAATAATAACAAATCCTCATTGATCTCAAGGTTAGAGAGCAGGGCTTGACTTCAAAACATCTGTTGAACAGCCCTCTGGTGAGTGCTGACATTTCTGACTCCCAAACCCTTCATTCGGATGGTATGCTGTGAGAGACTTTGCTTTTTAAAAGGTTTGCTGGCTTGTTTCATACTTAATAAACTTGCTGTGCAATCATAATGTTCCTGCTGCTACGGGAGATAGCCCATGGATGATATACACCCCCACGAATTCCCATCAGGAGGTGTAGATGTTCCATTATAATGCAGGTATATTTACAACTACTTCCATCCTGCTTGACATTCACTAGGCTTCTCTGTTTGTAATCCAACCAGATTTACATGCTTCTACATTATTGAAATCTCAGTGTGCTCCTGCATCATCTCTGGCACCAGATACTTGGGCATATTTTCTTGGTCTTCCTCACAGATACCAGGATTTCTCAAAACACAGAGTTACTTTTTCCCAAACTCTGCTGTAGTTTTACTTTGGCTTTATGATTTTATTCTTCTGGGACCAGTTGATAATTGGAGCAAGAGGTCTTTCTGGAGTTAAGAAAATGAGTAGCTCTTTGCCTTAGCAAATACAAGAAGGATATAGACCTTATAGGACTATAAACTCAAACTCACATTCACCATACTATTTCTTAACCATGCTGAAGCTTTCTTTATCCTTAGATCAAACCCTTCCCTTCCCTTCC
>VZRX01000412.1:0-10044 GCA_013398075.1 Notiomystis cincta | reverse complement strand
GGGGGATTTTTGAGCATTCCCTGTCACTGTCGGCCCTCATGCCCTCACATCAACTCCTCTGCCAGTGCCTGACTTCCTTCTCCACTCCTGAATCCCAGCTGGGCTGGGTGGGTGGTTCTCCCCTGCAGGAATGTGTGATCTCCGTTGGGGACTTCAGCGACAGCCGTTTTATCAGCCATAGTTCCATTCCCTTGGCCGAGCCTGATAGGGTCAGTCATGGAATCACAGCCTGGAATGGGAAAGGAATAGGAACAGTCTTCAATCTCAGCCAGTTCCACCCCCTGCCCCATCCCTGGGAGTGTTCAAGGCCAGGTTGAATAGAGCTTGGAGCACCCTGGGGTAGGGGAAGGTGTCCCTGCCCATGGAGGGGCGTGGGACTGAATGAGCTGTCGGGCCTCTTCCCACCCAAACCATTCCATGATTCTACGTCACCGGCCTCGTGCGCAGTTGTGGAGGCCATTTGATCGCAAAGTGCTGCAGAAAGGGCCCGTTTTGGGAGGTTTGGATTCCAGCCAGTCTCTAGGAACACATCTGGGAAGTAGTGGAGATGCTTTGGATGTGCTCCGTGCTCTGGATTCTTCACGTGCCAGCAGTGATTGCCGGCACTGCTGTTCCCATTTGGGAAGGAGCGTTCCATGAGGGGTGGGAGAGGAGTTGCTAAAGCAATCGAGGAGTACTAAAGGTTACTGTGCCCACAAGGGCTTCCAGAGTTTCAGCAGAGTCCTCAAGGGCTTAGATGGAAAATAGGGACAAGCTACTGAAATGTGGTTGTATCCACCAGGAAGGGCCTCTTCTGGACGCTCACCTGTTGTAGAGGAGCTTCTTGCTGGAAAGGGTGGTGAGGCCACTGGAAGGGGCCACAGCTTGAGGTTTGAAGTCCCCATGCTTGGAGGTGTCCAAGGAGCGACTGGACACGGCGCTCAGTACTTGGATGTGGTGACGAGATGGGGATCGGTCACAGGGTGGCCTCCATGATCTTGGCATTTTTTCCAACCTCCATGACCCTGGGATTCTGTGCTGCTCGGGCTGTTGCCCCTGACAGGCTCTCAGGTGATGCTCTTCCACCCTCTCTGCTGGGGGCAGAGTGAAAGTACTTTGCTGAATTCCTGTTCCAGGTCTTGGTGAGGAGGTGGAGCAGGGATGGAGCCAAATGCCCTGGCCATGTGCTTCATCCTTCCTTTTTGCACTTCCATCTCCTTGAATCTCCATGTGATTTGCTATTTGTGGTTCCCAAATAAATGGGATTCTGTGTTTCTGTCCTTTTTGTGTGTTTATACTTCAGAGGAGTTCTTATCCCTGTAACAGATTTCCAGGAATGTTTCTGAACTCTTGGGAGTTCAAACCCCCTAAAAGGGCCCAGCCGTGCTCAGACACCGGAATAGCAGCAGGAATCTGGTTCCCATCTATTTCTTTCCAAAGAAGCTCCTGTTCTCCTGCTTCCTCTGCTTGGCTTTTCTCGAGTTTTTCTCCCACTTTCCTCACTTCCTTCTGGCTGTTATGGGATGTGGGAATAAGGTTTCAAGGGAGGAGCCTGAGCCCAAAGTCCCAGCTGCTCTGTTGTCTGGCCCCAGGGAGCTGAGCTGAGCCTGCCCATTCCTAGGAGCAGGGTTATCCCGAGGTGCCTGGAAAGAGGAAAGCAGCAGTCCAGGCACTCTTGAGTAGGAGGATGGAGGTTGGGGTGGGTTCACGCAATGTGTTGCTTTCCAGGGAGCCTGGAGTGACAGGGTGATGATGTTCCTTGGGGAATGTTCCATGGTGAGGGATATTTACTCAGGAATGCCTGTTGCAGCCATGCCAGCGGTCTGCAAAGATCACCCCTGGATCTGTGGATTCTTCCCAGAGGGATGTGGTGGCAGAGAGCCTGGATCCAGCAGTGCCTGCGTGCTCCTGGGCACTGCTGGGTCCTTTCAGTCTCGGCTTTGCCCTCTGTGCTGGAGCTGGGATGTTCTGGAGCAGTTTTTGGAAGCTGTGCCTGCTAATGAGCCCAAATACATAAATTATATTAAACTCAGCCATACAATGGGCTGGGTTTGGAAGAATCACAACAGATTTGGCTCCTGACTTTTTTATTCTGAATAGTTACGTTCAGCAGCCCTTCATTGTGTTCTTCTCCTCCCACATCTCAGAGCTCCTAAATTGGAATAAGTGAGTTTTTCAAGCTGGAGGAGATGGGAGCAACAGTGGGAAAAGGGTTTGCGGACTTTGGCATTGGCTAGGGAGAGCTCTGGGCCTGAGTGTCCAAAGGCAGAGACGTGGGAGGGGACAGGGACAGCTGGTGACAAACAGGACTTCAGCCAGGTGGGAAAGGACACGAAGGATTTTTAAAATTAATTTATTGGATGTTCCACAATCAAAATGAATCTTGGAGATGAGGGAGCCTTCTTTTATAAACAGACCAGCATTTCTGGCTTGTGTTTGTGTCCAGGTGGAGATGGCATTTGGGGACATTGGCAGTGCTGGGGACAGTTGGGCTCGGTGCGCTGTGAGGGCTTTTCCAATCTCAACAATTCCATGATTCCGTATTGCTTTGCTGGTCTTGTTTCCAGTTTGTGTGTGGCCTGTGCAGTCACGGCTTTGTGCACTGGAGTTTGCCAATTTGCAGCTCCAACCACCTCTGTTCCCGTGTCACCTCCCATCATCCTTGTGTTCCAGTCCAGCCGTGGATTTCTGAAGGGACTAGGGAAACAGTCACAGCTCTGAATATTGTCCAGACACCTGGAGAACAGGATTTTGTGCTGGGAGGGTTTGCTTTCTGTCCTCTCCATGTTCACTCATCCCAGAAAATGCCCACATGCTCACAACCCCCACAGGGAACTGGAGGCTGCACAGGAGTCTCCTTGCTGTAAAATAAGAGTCAGATGATGGAGGATATATCCTAGAATCCTGAAATGGTTGGGGTGGGAAAGGAAGCTGTGGCTGCCCCATCCCCTAGAAGTGTCCAAGACCAGGCTGGATGGGGCTTGGAGCAACCTGGTCTAGTGGAAGATGTCCCTGCCCATGGCAAGGGGTGGAATGAAATGAGCTTTAAAGTCCCTCCAACCCGAATAATTCCATGATTCTGTGACAATCCAGGAGAAGCTTTGTAGTTGGTAAATGAAAAGCTTCAAGTCTTAGTTCCTGCTCTGAACAGAGGTTTTTCCATGCTACTTTTACTGGGAGCAGAGTGTTCCCACAGGAGCGTATCCAGCCCAACACATGTCCAGGACCATAGGCTAGGGTTTGTCCCTGTAGGTTTTTGGGTGGTTGATGGGAAATGTGGAGTTGAGAGAAGGAACCAGTTCTGTTTTGATGGATGGTGCCACCAGAAGCCACATGAACACCGAAGGCAGGGCCACATCCTGCTGCTAGGGGCTGAGCTGGGGGTCCCAGCAGTGGGATCTCCATGCTGGAATCATGGTACCAGCAGTGCCATCACTGGGTTGCTGAATTGCTGGAATTAATCAGTAGTGGGATCCATGGTCTGAGCAGTGGGATCACCATCCTGGAGTCCCAGTCCCAGCAGTGGGATCACTATGCTGGAGTCAGTCATGGTCCCAGCAGTACTATCCATGGTTCCAGCAGTGGGATTGCTGTGCTGGAATCATGGTTCCAGAGAGCTGGAGAGGGACTTTAGACAGGGGCTTGGATTGACAGGACAAGGAGAATGGCTTCCTACTGACAGAGGGCAGGGTTATGTGGGATATTGGGAAGAAATCCTTCCCTGTGAGGGTGGTGAGGCCCTGCACAGGTTGTCCAGAGCATCTGTGGCTGCCACATCCCTGCAAGTGTTCCAGGCCAGGTTGGACAGGACTTGGAGCAACCTGGTCTAGAGGAAGGTGTCCCTGCCCATGGCAAGGGGTGGGAATGCATGGGCTTTAAGGTCCCTCCAAAGCATTCCATGATTCTGTGATTTGGGAAAGTTTCAGAGAAGGTTTTAAAATGAGAACTTGGGAAAGCTGTGTCGACAGAGCTGGGAAGGAGAGGTGGGACGAAAATATCGATGGGAACATTAGACAGTGGATCTGCTGAGAGGATGGAGATATGTGAGCAAGGATTGGGCATTGTCTGTTCAAGGGAAATGTGGGTGGAGAACTCTGTAAGTGTACAACACAGCCCCTGGTTTGTACAAGTGCTGGGATTGCTCTTCCTGCAGGGAATGGTGGGAATATGAACTGGTTTTCCTGACATACAGCTGGGTTTGGGAAGGGTTTTTAGACAACCGTGATATTCTTACGGTGTATGAAGTGCTTTGGTTTTCTGGAAGGAAGAGACAGGTCACTCCTGTGAGAACAGTTTTCCCTGAGCATTTTCTGTTTCCTTAGGGTACGGAGTCCATTAAGATGGAAAACGGGCAAAGCACGGCAGCAAAGCTGGGGCTGCCCCCTCTCACCCCAGAGCAGCAGGAAGCTCTCCAGAAAGTGAGTAAAACTGGTGGGAATTTGCTGTTTGGGGGGGTGGTGTTGTTTGGGTTTTTAATGGGCCTCTGTCACTGGTGGGGCGAAAGGGAACTCACCCCCAGATCCCTGGGATTGTGGCCATGCTCCCACAGTCACATTTAGGCCCAGGAATTGTTTTGGGGTAGAATTCATGGACACTTGCGGGAGCATGATGGGGAATTGCTATTGGGGTGGGTGAGAGTGGGTTTAATTTGAAAAGTAAGTTAGAAAAATGGCATCCTGAGTGAGATGGGAATTCTGAGCTAGGGTGTGGGTGCCACAAGGTCACTGAGGAGCAGCTGCTGCTCCATGGGGACCAGGATTGGGATCTGCTCCACCTGGCCTGTCACTGTCCACATCAGAACACTTCCCAGAATATTCCTGTCTTTGGGGTGACAGGGCTAGAGAGCTCTGTCCTCGCGAGGCTCCATGTGGATGTGCCTGTGCTGTCACAGCTGTTCCTCTGTATATGGTGGTTGGCTCCTGGCCTCGTTCCCTCTGGCTTCTCTGGAGCTGACAGATGCAAACCCCCTTGTCCATTTCCAGGTTTCCGAAGCACATGCCTCAAATCCCTGGGTTAGATCCTCACATTCCCTGTCAGCTCCCAAACACAGCCATGGAGACAAGGTGCCCAAGGCGTGGCTGAGTGTGTGTCCTGGGGAGTGTGCACAGGCGTGGGGATGAGGTTTACCTTGGCACAGAGCCTCTGTGCTGGCACTGCTGGAATCTCTGGCTTTGCCAGATTTGGAGAGGACTGAGAGAAACCCCAAAGGAGCCTTGTGTATGCAGGCAGAGCCAGAGGTGAACTGAGGCATTTAGGGAGCAGAGCCAGAGCAGGCTGGGTGTGATGAGAGGGGAGAGCCCAGCCTAGGGGTGGCCATGGGGAGGTGGAGCCCCTTCCCTCCTGTAGCACCTGTCTGTGCAGACGCTCTCTAAGAGGAGAGGACTGAAGGAGGCCATGCCCCGCCCTGGGCCCTGCAGGTAAGGGACTGTGGTGGGATGTGGGGGCGGAAGAGGGGACTGCCAAGCTCCTGGTGCATGCTGCTTCCCTGCGCTGCCCCTCGCGACATCCTGCGTGTCCCAGGGCCTCGAGGTGCTGGGGAGCTGCGGGCAGTGCCGTGGTGCTTAGGGATGGAGACCGGAAGGTTCTGGGAGCTGTGGTGTGGAACCAGGCGTCGTTCCCTGCCCCGCCCTGTCTTCCTGCCCCTACAGCCCCTGTTTTCATTCCAGGCCAAGAAGTACGCGATGGAGCAGAGCATCAAGAGCGTGCTGGTGAAACAAACCATCGCCCACCAGCAGCAGCAGCTCACCAACCTCCAGGTGAGACCCCCCTCTGAGCCACTCCCTCTGCCTCGTGCTCCCCCCGACACGGTGGAGTTCTCAGGGCCCTCGGAACCAGAGCACAGCCCTGAGCCTGCAGCTCACCCAGGCACCCCGACTGACCTCAAAAATTGCCCGCAAATCTCTTTCATTCCAAGAGGAAAATTTCCTGTCTTTGAGATACAAGAAGCCAAAGACTTTGCTGTAGGTTTTGCTTCTGAGTCATGTTTAAGGTGGTGAAGGCAGAAGGGATCCTGGGAACAGTGTCCTGTCACCATCTCCTCTGCCTGAGGGAGGGTCCCTGTGTTCCCACATCCTAGTGCTGCCCTGTTTCTCTCCCCTGCACCCAGGTGCTCTCAATTTTGGAGTTCTGTTGGCTGTTCCTTTTTTGGAGTTTCTGTGGGCTTGTACTGGGATGCCCATACCAGGAGAACCCTTAACTGGGGTTTGACCTCCCCTCGTTCAGGGGTTTCTGGAATATGTCACACTGCCTTTACTCAAAGTCAGGAAGCCCAAAACAGGGGCTTTGCCTGAGGAATCCCTGTGGATGTGCTCTCCCTGCCCGGCAGCTGAGGCCGTTTGGGGCTGTGCCTGGTTCTGAGGGTCTGCTCTAGTTGAGGGGCTCCTTTTAAATGCTGGGGGTGAATCAACGACAGTGGTTGCAGAGGTTACTATTGCCTTGAGTCCCCCCTGGGATCCCACCCTGCTTCCTGAGGCAGCGGCAGCAGCACAACCCCACCCTGGCCTGGTGGGACCGGACTCGGCAGGGTCCTGGCGCCGGACAGTCCTGGGGACCAGGCAGTGAGGGCCGAGGAAGGAGAGGCCTCTCCGCAGGTGCCCCTGTGCCGCCGCTCTGCTTGAGTTTGTACAAACAGCCGTAGTATGCTCAGCTCCAACAGACTGAACTCTGTCTTTACTGTCTTTCAGATGGCAGCAGTGACAATGGGCTTTGGAGATCCTCTCTCACCTTTACAATCGGTCAATAGACATATTCACTTCTTCTGGGGCACTTGTCTTAGTCAGGGCCTAGCGTGGGGACGTTCGTAGTGGTGCCAATGCTCTTGTCCGCGCCCAGCACAGCCCTCCCACATCCCCACCTGTACTGGACACGCCCAGGAGCAGAGCGAGGTGTCACTGCCCCGAGAAGACCCCAGGCTGTGCAGTCTGCGGGGACACTGCCACTCGGGGGCAAAGACAGCTTTAGATTTCCACCAGTTCTGAACACACCCGTGAAATTGTGGGAGCTGCATTTCTAGGGATGCTACAGTTCTGAGGTCCCGACCTAAAACTAACGGCCAAGGTAACTCACCAAGGGGCGATTTCTTGTGGAACGACCTCCCAGCACCCAGAGCCGGCCGGTGCTGGGGAGGGCCGGGGCGCCGGAGGTTGGCAGAACATGGTGTAGCCCAGGCTCAGACTCTCTTTACTGTGCATGGTCCAGACCAGGGCAATATGGCACGTTCCAAGTGCGAGCAAAAGCAGGATGGAAGGGACAGAACCGCAGGACTGATCAGAGAACTTGTGTGAGCCTTTGTGCCTATTCTAATCAGAGGCCACAAAGAGCTGAATGACTTGGCATGATCCATCCACTCTTGTTTCCTAGACATGCTGGACAAAGTGTCCTCTGACTCCTCTCTGCACCCAGAGTTCATTTGTAAATTCATTTGCACGTTTGTAAATACCTTTCCGTCTTGCTGGAATATGAGATTTGTGCCTGGTGTAAAACACAGCCAGAGGTTTGGACTCCAAGTAAAAGGGCACTGAAGTGAAATCCCCACTCTCCCTCCTTTGGCAGTGGGTGGTGTGTTCTGGGGCGGGGGTAAGTTTGGAATGGAACAGAGCAGCCATCTTGGTGTGGATGTGGCAGAGACGGTGTCAGAGCCCTCCTGCCCAGGAACTCCCCCTATCCCTGGAGCTACTGCTTGACAGTGGAACTCCAGCAATTTGGCCTAAATGGTTTTTGGCTCATTCTCCCCAGCTGGGCACAGCTGAGTTGGTGGCACAGGAAAGTTCTAATGGCTTATGATCCCCAGGGCACCAGGCCGTGACCCCTTTTCCTTAGCCATTCCTCCCTCAGGAGTCACAGGGGGACACAGCCCAAGAGCAAAAGCCTGATACAGTTCAGAGCAGTCAGGATATCCCATTCTTGGTGGATGCTTTATTCCAGAGCCCATTCAGAATGCACAAAGTGCAAACAGCCCCCTGTCCAGCACTTTTCCTGTTGCCAAGGTTCCCCAGTTCCTCTGTGGAGGCAGCACAGCCTGATCTCCCTTAGCTCTGGGTCTCAGGGCCTAAGTTATAGCTTCCTGTGGGCTCAGTCCTCCCTCTGTGTGTTACACTTATAAGATTGTCCCTTCACCATCCCCTTGTGTCATTGTGTCATGACTGAAGCTTGTGGTGAGGGTCATCCATCACCTGCTTTGATTACAAGAGCACCCCAAGGTGGGGTTTTGGCCTGTCCTTAAAATAATCTCCAAAATCCCTGCAGAGCAGCATTGCACAGCTACAGGTGGGGGCTGCTGCCTGGTTGAGGCTGCAGATGCTTTTGCATGTTACAGGAAGAGGAAGAAGCACAGGGGACAGTGGAATCAGCCTGGGGGATAGTGAGAGCAGTGACATGCCCAGGCAGGAGGCCCTGACACTGACCTGTGCTGAGCTCAGCATTCCCCACCTGGATGCTCCTGTTGGTGACCCACAGACACCTCAGCCCACCTCAGCTCTGCCTTCTGCAGGTCCAAAATCCCAGGGTCATTAAGGCTGGAAAAGACCTCTAAGGTCATAGAGTCCAACCTGTGCCTGATTCCCATGTAACCACCAGCACAGAGCACTGAATGCCACGTCCAGGTGTTCCTTGGACACCTCCAGGGATGGGGACTCCACACCTCCCTGGGCAGCCTCTTCCAATGCCTGACCACCCTTTCCAGGCAGGAATTCTGTCTGAAAATCCTGAGTCCTCTTCACTCCCCCACCTCTCCTTTAGGGTCCTATGGCAGGGCAAGGTGGGGATTTCCTCCTGCAGAGGCTCCTTGGGAGAGGCACCTCCCTGGGACACCTGAGGTGACACTCGTGGTGGCTCTGACCCCCTGAAGGGACACACTGCAGACTGAGGGGCTTTCCTGTACCAAAGCTGGGAATGTGCTGGAGCACCTGGGAGACCACCCAGCCACTGTCCTGCATGTGTACGTGCCATAGTCCTGCTGGTCACAGCCTGCAGAGTAAAGAGAGCCATGGCCCAGCCGTGCTGGGAAATCGTTAAGCCAGGCAAGGGGCAAGCTGGATGTCACTTCAGGAGCAGCAGTTGGGGCTGGATGTCACCTCAGGGGCAGTCTGGGCTGAATGTCACCACAGGAGCAGCAGTTGGGGCTGGATGTCACCTCAGGGGCAGAGTCTGGGGCTGGATGTCACCACAGGAGCAACATTTGGGGCTTGATGTCACCTCAGGAGCAGCAGTTGGGGTTTAATGTTGCCTCAGGGGCAGAGCCTGGGGTGAGAGCTGTCCCTGTTTGCAGTGTCCTGTATGGAATGCCAGGCTGTTTCCTCCTGTGGCCAGTGGCAGTCCCAGAGAGATGCTATAGGGAGCAGGAGTCCCTCAGGTACAGGCTGTGTCCATGGTGCTGTACCTGTTACAGATGAGCTGTCCCTTCTTTTGGGCTGCAGCATCCCCAGGCAGAGCTGCTGTGCTCATTAGGGCACCCCAAAAATCAGCCTTGAGAAGGCCCTGAGTGCTTTCTCTTTGCCCCAGGGGTCCCCAGGAATGGCAGAGCTCCCCTGCTCATTAGGGCACGCCAAAAATCGTCCTCCTGAAGGCCCTGGTTGCAGTTCCTCTGCTCTGGGGGTGCTGGGGAGGGAAGGAAGTGCTCAGAGCTCCCTGCTGTGGTGCTGGGCAGGGCCAGAGGCATCACCTGCTGCTGCATGTGCTCTACACCAGCCTCTTCCTGCCCCAGGTGTGTCCCACCTGTCCCAGAGCCATCCCCTCACATGCAGGCAGTGACTCCTCCAGAGCCCCATGGTGTGACCACATCTCCAGGGCCATGGCCCTTAGCAGCTCTAGAGCTGCTCTGGGGGTGACAGACATGAAGGACACACTGTGCTCTGCTTTTGGGATCCCTCCTGTAAGGAATGGCTGGATTTGTCTTGAAAACAGGTTTCCAGGCAAACTTAGGACACAGTAGCAGAAACCCTCTGTGCAGCACCCGCGTGTTGGGGCTGCACCAGTACAGCCAGTGCCGCCAGGCAGGGATGAGTACTGGCACCACACGCTTCCCAGGAGTCCCACTGGGCCATGGAAGTGTTTGGCTTTGCTGTTGAG
>VZRX01000410.1:0-42257 GCA_013398075.1 Notiomystis cincta | reverse complement strand
CTGTCCCTGTGCCCGGCTGTCCCAGCGACCGAGGGCTCACACAGGGACCGGCAGTGGGTGTGAAGTGCAGGTTGCCAAGGAACCTGCCCTGTTCAGTGGTGAGGGCTGGAGTGGTTCAGGGGGTTGGAAAGGAGAGAAGCTCAGTTCTGAGCAGCCTCAATCCTCTGCCCGTGCACTTGCCCAGCTTCTGCCTCCCCCCATGCAATTCAGTCTGTCAGACCCTCGGCTCCTCCAGCACTGACTGGCTGCAGCTTCCCTCAGCAGACTGGGGTGTGCTGGCAGGGAATAAAACCTGAGATGCTCTCACCCAAGCCTAATTCCCTTAAAAACTGGACAGTGCTGTTGCTCCAGGTGCTCTCTGTGCCTGTGCCACACACAGAGCACGCCATGCACATGTGGGGTCTTGTGGGGAGGCTCCAACAGGATTGCCAGTCCTGGTTAATCAGGGCTGTGATTTACCCTGTGCCCTTGGAATCAGAGTGGTGACCCTTTTCTGCACCTTTTGTTCCACACAGTGCCAAGGCATGTGGCAAAATCACCACATACTCAGAATTTCTCCTACCTCGGGAAAGGTTTTATGGGACTCTGAAGGGCTCAAACTCATAATGCTCAAAACCTCATAATTCTCAAAAAACAACTGAGCACTTTTTAAAATTCAGTGTAAACTCTAAGGCAATCTAGATGAAGAACTTCAGCCAAGATCTAAAATAACTGTGGTTTTCACCCAGTGTAATAGCATGAGTCTTTTCACTTTCTATTACTGTTAACATTAGGTGCATGTGGTAGTCAGGTTTGGTTTTCTCTGGGCTTTCAGTGCTTTCTTTAGGAACTACTGTTTTATTTAGCTGGCAAGTGTATAACTCTTGCTGCTGTGTAACTAATAAAATAATAATATGAATTGTAATTTTTATTGTAGAGTTTCATATTTTGCTTGTTGCTTCAGAATGAATAATTAAGCTTTTAGCTGTGAAAACTCTTTAAAAATTAAATTAGGTGAGGGATCATGCAAACCACGTCATATCTACATCAGCTATTTGACCAATACCTCTTTTATAGGGGTTTTTTTTCATGTTTTTCTGGTTTGTTGCATACAAAACATCTGAAATTTTGTCTTTCTCAACTGCTGTGAAATCAAACTAATTCTAAGCAGTATTTCAAACAGCTGCTGAGGGTGCTGTAAATCAGACCTTTCTATTCAGAAGGAGATGCTGGTAACAACTACCCAATAATAGCTTGCATGATTTTCTGCACATCTTTGCTACCAGCCTGAGTTTTGCCTTGTATTGATTTAGTTTAGCATTAAGAGCACTTTCCAAAGTGCCAGCACTCTGTAATTATTACTTCTGGAAATCCTCAGTAGCTGTGTCACAGTGTCTGTGGATCTACATCTGAATGCTGGACTATTTCCTCCAATAGCACAAGACTCCTGGAACCAGGTGTCTTTTGGTACCCCACTAAATTACTGATTTAATTCTGAGCTGAGAGCACCTGCCCATAGTTCCTGATCCTCCTCCCTCCTTACCAACAGTTAAGGCAGCTCTTGCCTGGCAGTGCTGCTCCTTGCTGGAATCTCTCTAATATTGCTGTGGGATGCTGGTAGGCAAATTGATGGTTTCACAGAAACATTTTAAAGCTGTGCACATGATAACAATATTGGAAAGATTGCCTGATGCTGAATTAAGACCAGATTTTGAAACTTGACTCACAAACTAAGTAACATTTTTTTCAGATTTGAATTTGCCCTGCTGGGCTGAAGGGAGGCAGAAATATCTTGCAAGGCATGGTTAGTTTTGATGGTGCCTGTCTTATCTGTCACTTACCTGCTTTAGAAGCTACAGCTCTGTCACTTGTTTGTGGTGGTACTGGGCATAGAATGAGTGGAGAACTATTGCAATTTCCTCAGGAGGTTCAGTGCTCTATTTTGACTAGATTTGCCTTTGTAAATGTATAAAACCCACAATGTCTCTCCTGAAGCCAGTAAACAGCTGATGTGCAGGAGATAGGAAACTGATGTTAGAGATGTGAACACACCTGAAGGAGCTGGAATTGTCCCTGTGCAGGGGCTCACTGGGCAGCCTGGGGCAGGGAGCAGGGAGCAGTCCTGTGCCCAGGGCCAGCTCTCCCAGCTGCATGCCTGGGTCTGGGTTATTCCCCAAAACACAGGCTTTATTCTACCAGGCCTAATTCACAGATTCACTGGGAAGGTCATTTTGCACTTTGGGATAACATCAGCCTTTGATATTATGCTAAAGTAGAGATCAGGTTTCAGGTGTTAAAATATTCTGGCAATGAGTTCTCGGTTCCAGCAGCCCAATCACAAGGCACAGCTGAAAGGAAGAGCCACTTTAATCATCCTCCTGGGTGCTGCTCAATGGACAAATCATTCTTCCTTAATTAAGAAGTGATAATATCACTCTTCTGTAATGGAGCTGAACATTACTGCCATCTAGAATGAAATTTGCTTTGGGAAAAAAAAGCTCTCCCAGCTTTGCAGTTCTGATTCTGGTATAGAGGTGACTGCTGAATATCTTGTTTAATGGTTTTCTTGCTTCTGTATATTCTGAAATACTTAATTATTACTTTAGTGTCAGTCAATGCCACAGCTTTTGCTCTTCAACAGTTTGAAGTGAATGGAATTTTATTGTTCTTATGTGTAAATAACAAAAAAGTTAGTAATTACTCTAATTGCAGCTCCCCATAAAGGCAAAGGGAATTGTGAATATCCAAGGGTAGAATTTTGCTTTAAGCTCTTATTCTGTTACTTAACTCAATAAAGTTGCAGATTCATGACTTTAATTCATGCCAATTTAAGCCAGGATAGTTAGAAAATACTGCTAAATGTTTGATACATGTTGTATAAAATATTAATTGGAGTTGCAGGTCCTCCCAAATGTTTGGTAATGCAAATTAGTATTTTGGAACATTTTTGTTTTCTTAAATGCTCTCAAATGAGAAAAACATGAAAATTTGTTTCTAAGATTGTAATAAAAAGAAGCTTTTTCTTAACGTTTGGAATTTCACCCTAAGGGGTGTAGAACATTTGAAAAGGCCATTAAAATAAGAGGGGAAGATGTATTTGACAAATAATTACAGAATTATGTCACCATGCAGCAGGAAAAGTAAGAGAATAAAGCAGTCTTGTAATGTGAAAGTTAAAGGTTAATATGCAAATTTGTTTAGCATATGTATGGAAAAATTGCAGATGATCTGAACTTATAACTCAGATCTAAAACTTATGAATCTGATGAACATCCTTTTCCTTTTATAAGCATTGGAGTTTTCTTCTGTCAGTTACAGCTTGGATAATGTTTTGTTTGTCCCTTTAATGTGTTGATAATTCATAGCACATAAAGCACATAATTCATAAAACCAATATCATTAGAAGCACAAGATGCAGTCAGTGCTTTAACAGCAGGATGCAGAAAATACTGATCTGAGGCAGAAACAGCAAACAGCCTTAGACTAATTAATACATTTGGAGGGAGGAGGTGCAGTTCTCCTGGAAAGTCAAGTGGGCTGAAATAGGAAGGGTGCCCAAGAGAAAGAAGCAAGTTTTCATCTAAATTTTTGGGAAGGTGAGAGATGTTTCCCTGCAGCCCCAGTAACTACTTCAGACAGTTTTTTGAGTAAGAGGGTGATTGTGAACTTTTCCACAGAGATATTATTATAGTTAAGTTAACAATTGAATAACCTATTCAGTGCTTCTTTTATTTTGCTTTTCTGTAGACAAAACATGGATGCACACTCCTGAAGCCTTATCAAAGCATTATATTCCCTATAATGCAAAGGTAAGAAAACACAAAGTTCTTTTCTCCTCATACCTTTAGAACACAGCCCATTCTTTCTTGTTTTTAACTTGAAAACCACAGAGACATTGATTTGCCAGATGAAATAATGAAGACAAACTTAGTAAATGTCTGTTTTGCAGGTGAAAATGTTCTCTTTTAAAAAGCCAGTTAATTCTTGTTCTGAATTATGGTTTACTAGAAAGCAAACTGGTGTTCCTCCTCTGCTTGCTGCTGGTTTTTTTTCCCATGGATGAAAATTTTGAGTGCAAAGTAATTTAACATCAGGCTGCATGCTTACCATATTATTAAAATTAATGGCATAGACTTCTTTTGAACAATATCAGAGGCCATGAGTAACAATCCATTCTGCTGGATATATTGAAATCTAAAATACTCAGGAAATGTGGTAGAACAACAATGACATTTTTGCACAGTAAAGGCAGAAGCCTTACTTTTATTTTCTTATCCCAATTACAGTGAGGTAAGTTTATATAAGTAATGCTTTGTTTTGTCTATTGATATCTGTTTACAGGAAATGCATCTTACCCAAATACCTTAGAACCTAAAAGTTCCTAAATGCTTACCTAAATACCAGCTTAGAAAACAATTTGCTAAAAGGAGGAGAGAATATGCAGCCATCAGCATAACTCAGAGTAAACAGAGTAAACTGCAATTACTTGCTCAAACTGAGAGTATAATTCAATAAAATTCTATTGTGGGCTGTTCTGGATGAAGTTCTCTTATGATTGGTATTTCTTGATATAAAAACCTTTCTAAAAATAGTTATGATTAAAAAATCAATGCGAAAATTCTTAATATCAAAAATTTATATTTCTTAATATATATTGAAAATATTTGTTTCACAAGCCAAGGCTCAGGTTTCTACATGAGTGTTCCCTGCTTTTGTATTTGCAATTTTCACAGTGAGCAAGTGTTTGTAGTGGAAAGTGGAGTCTCATTCTCATAGCTGCCAGGTTTTGAACATGTTTTTATTCTGTGTGTTCTCCAGCTGAATTCTTGTCCAGAGGATGTATTACCATTTAACTGAATAGCCTTGCCAGACACCTTGGCTTTATATTACACTTTTTGAGAGGGAGGATTACTTGCTGTGGTGACTGTGCCATCTGTTTTAAGAGCAAGCTGAAGCTATGAGCTTTTTCAAAGCACTGAACAATGCCTGTTCATTTCTGGCCTTTGAGAGAAAAAAGAAACCTCCCTCATGTTTCATGTTTCTTTGTCTTGTTTAAGAGCATATCTGGTGAGTAGGTGTCAGTGCAGCTGTGCAGAAAAAGAATTAGAATAAAGCAAATGGTGCTGAGATGGTGGTACCTGTAGAAAAAACAGCATTAACAGCTTCTGAAGACAGAGAAAAGGATGGAGAATTCTCATCTAGAGGAAGCCTGCTCTCAGCCTGGTTAAGAAGTCTCTTAGTCCAGAATGTCCTTCCACTTATTTAGGCTGATGTTGCTGATATATCCTCTCCAGTTCTACCCTGTTTGTTGTTTACTCCAGAGTGTTCTCACTGCAGTTTTAATATTACATATGTTGGGTTTGGGGGCTTTTTGTTGGTTTTTGGTGTTTTTTTTTTTTTAAGAAAGTTTGCCCATTTTTTCATTTGAATCACAGTAGAAAATTATTATTTAGAACTATCAGTTATTTGATTCAAAGCAAACAAAATATTTCTCTGCTCTGTAGCTGGAGTGTAAAGGGTATGGGACTCCTTACCCTGTTTTTTTTATTGACACCTGGAATAAATTTGCAAAGCTTTTATGAAGTTAGCTGGCATATGCAGGCACAGCAATAATAAATCTAGATGATATTTTCACCTCAGTTCTCAAATACCATTCTCATTAAGTTTTCAGTATTTTTCACTCTAAGAGGAAAGTATGTTTCTATCAGTACCTGATTTGGGGTTTGCAGCATTTTGGTTTTTAAATGAAATGTCTCATTGATTTCATAACTTGTAACTATGTTGTGAAATAATGATTAAAAGCTTCAGAAAACGTTCATAACACAAATATTGAATAAGACTCATTTATTCTTCCCCAAATGTTCCTATTGTTCCACTTTCAATTCTCTAACGTTCAGTTTTTGTATCTTCCGTGTTTCTTGGGAAGAAAAGACAATGCTCAATCTGATTTATTTCCAAAAGTAATCATGTGAGTGAAGAATGACATGTTCAGAAAATCAAATCACCTTGATGGAAAGTAATACCAGGGATGTTATTTGTCCATGAGCAAGTGAGCTGTATTCTACTCCACAGTATTTTGCATGCAGAATGCTGTGGGTGGAAAAGTGGTTTCTGTTCTTTATAAGACACAAAAATAGTTTCTCTGACACTAATCTTCTTAGATCATCAGAACACTGACAGCTTACTGGGAAAGATGAGATTTCTGTTGATTCCTGAGACAGCTTGTTGATAAAACACAGTTCAAGAGTTGACTGTTATCTTATTAAAAACAATAAAATCCTAGCAGAGTTAACTGGAAATTAAAAGAACCCTGCAATATTGACAACTGGCCTTTTTTCTCTGCAGTTTGAGAGAACTTTTTAACAGAGAATTAGTAATGTCATGTTATCTCTTAGAACATACACCCTCAGAATGACTTGTGGCCATAATCCTCTTTGCAAGAAAACATGAGCTGAGTTGTTTCTTCTGGGAGTAAAATCCAGGAGCCACAAGTCTCCCAAGGAAGCCTTTAAATACAAAAGTATCTCGAATTTCTCTCTTTTCCAACACACCCACTCCTACTTGGCTCTTTTGAAATTTGCTGATTTTGGCATGGCTTGCATGGTGTAAACCAATGAGATTTTGACTTTGAGATTTTTTTATTTGGAGGTGGGAGGACAGGGGTGTTTTATTTTCCCTCTTTGGTTTTGTTCTGTTTGGTTTTGTTCTATTACTGTCATTATTTTGTGTTTGTTTAGTGTTTTTTCTTGGGTCCTTTTATTTATTTCTTATCTAACTGATGTCTTGGTCTACCAGAAGGCTCTGATAAGAAGACTCCCCATACTTCAGTATGCTCTGGATATGAAACCTTGGTTTACTGAAGCCAGAGTATTGACATCAGTTCATGGTCCTATATTGTTCTTAACTGTGTCACTCCAAGTGAAAGCATATTGGTCACACAAATTTTTTTTCCTCAGAGAGTTAATTTAGAACTTTTATATTAAATATCAAATATGGACTGATTTTGAAGTAGTGGTATGACAGTTTTAATATCACCAGGATATAAAATTCTAACACAGCCTCAAACTTCTTTTCAGGGTCAATGTTTTCGGTATGTTCCTTAATTAAGAAGAGATGTTTGTGTTATTTTCTGAACTATAAGGAAAGAAGTTCTCTTTTGCTCTTAATCCTCTTGATTTGAGGCCAGCTTCCTTTCTGCAATACAAAAGTGATCAAAGTGTGACTTTTTAAGGGAATGAGTCTCCAGCCTTTAAAGTGGCTGCCATCACTGAGTGCCAATCAAACCTCCACTGCCCCAGCCAGCAGCGTTTCCTTCCCTCTGTAGTAACTCTGCCTGTAATCCCCTCTAGAGTCACGTGCTTGTCCTTGGCTCACACCCATCTTCCACAGCTTTCCACTCTGCAGATGAGAGGCTGTGCTTTGGCAGCCCGGTCTTTACGTGGCTCCTGCTAAGGCAGGGCTGGGTGGCTCTGCCTGGCTCTTTTCTGTGACAGGTGGTGGCACTTTAAACCCTTGGGAGATGTTTTACCAAGAGGTGCCATGGCTCCCTAAAGCTCACACAGCCACTGGCCTAATGCTTGCTTCACACTCACTCTCCAAGTTTCTGTATTGTCAGCTGCATATCTGAGTCTTGATGGAGCAGTTTCAGTGTGAAAGTCTAGAGTTAAATGAACAATGCAAGAAAGGAATTAGCAATGGTTATACTTTTGGTCTTGAAAGTCTATTCCAACCCAAATGACTCTGTGATTCTGCAGTAAAAGGCCTCCCTTGGCAGTACCCAAAACTATTAGTCTTCCCTGTAGGACAATAAATGGCTTATTTAGATTCTCGAGTCTATGTAAGTTCTTATTCCCTGTTGAGGAATGGCACATAAACCTCTTCTGGAGCAGGCATTTTGGACAAGGGTCATAGGTCAGATGGTGGCACTACTGTAGCAGGGCTCTAGATGCAGCCACATTTTGAATATCTACATTTTACTATCATTAGTCTACAGTATTATCAAAGCCATATTTTGTGCCATAAACTGCACTTCTACTACATTTTTTTCTTGCTGTTGCTACAGCAGTTCTCTTTTTCTATCCAGTCAGCACTGAGCAGAATGATCATGACTGTGTGATGAAAGGTAATGAAAAAATGGCAAATGGCAAATTGTACATAGCTTTCCCCAGTCAGCAGAGTTACAAGGCACACTATTAAAGGTATATTTAAGGTATGTGGTGAAGTTAGATATAGCAAGGTATTTCAAACAGAACACAAAAGTGCTGAAAATTAGAAACTACTGCAGTAGAACAGGGCATTAGGAGAAATAATTAATTTTCTTACTTTGAATTTATTATAATTAGAATTAATAACTTAATACAGATTAACTTTCATTAGAGTACCAAAATGCCTTGCATGTGATTATAATTAATTTAGTGTTTAAGCACAGGAAAAATTACTATTGTGAAAATACCCAAATGAGATAGGAAAGCAGAAAACTGTAATTTTAGAAGAGAATGCAAATTTGAACTTCTTAGTTATTTCTGATACATTACAGTCATTAAACTTGGGGCTCATTATACCAAAGATGAATAAACATGTAAATGAAATATAAAATATCTAAAGTCTGCAACAAGTACTCTCAAAAGACTTTGCTGGATCATACTCTCCAGAAGATGGTCTCCTTCAAGTAATGAATCAAATTTATGAGCAACTCCAGGGTTTCTTCCTTCCAGTCCGTTTGTGTGTAATATTGCAAGGCAATTTAGCATAATGGATAATGCTTCATTTCTGTCTTTTTTCAGGAAAAGGATCCAATACCCTATTGGGGTATTGGCACCCATATGTGTTTCAGTGAAATGTTTGTGATAGGTTCCAGTTAAGAAACAAAACAGAAAATAGCAAGAGTTAATTTAACTGGGGAAGTGAGATAAAAACCAGTGGTTGTGTTTCTCCATACGTTAAAAACTCCAGCTGAAGAACAAAACAGAAGCTCTTGATCTGTTCTCCAGGGCTCTCATCTTCTTTAAGGCTCTGCTTATCATCCTTTGGGGTTTCCATAAGCTCCATTTTCCTTGAAATTTCTGAGTACTGTGTGAAGTAACTTCAGTTACAGCTATGAAGCATTTGCAACACAAATAAGTTATGGAAGCTAGAGTTTCCTGGCAGGAATCACAAACAATTAATGGCATTCAGCACAGGATCTGGGAAGGGATTGGAGTCCCTCTCTCAGTAATGCAGAAAGATGTTAAAAATGTCATAAGATAGGGCCCCTTGCCTACACTGAAGCTGATGCGGAATCTAGAACATCCCTAAAGTATTCCCTACCCCAAGCAAGTTTTAAGTTTCCTTTGTATCCCAGCAGTTTGTTTCTCTCACATAAATTACCATCACATCCATTTATTTAGCACCCTGGCTGCTTAATTACAGTATTTTTCATCATCTCTGACTTTGAGCAGTCTAATTTTCACTTCTGTCATCAAAGACAGAATATTTTTAAACAGCTTAAGAGCTTTAGATAAGTTTTTTTGGTAGAAAATTCTAGAATCATTTATTTTGCACATTGATATAATTTCTAACAACTGTAATCTGGATTGAAAACAGAAAAATGCAAAAGTTTTAGCTCATTGTTGGACTTTGAAACACCCTCGATTTTAGAAGAGGAAATGTCCTAGGTATCCTTGAATGCTGGAGTTGTCCCTTGGCTGTGCTGCATTTGGATTTGAATTTGCTTTGGGAATTGAAATGGAATAATCTAGTGTAATATAGGTTGGAAGGGACCTCTGGAGATGATCCAGTTGATTCCCATCTGAGAAATGATTTCAAAGCCAGGTGGTACAAAACAGAGCCTTGTGCAATTGGGCTTTAAATGCCATTGAAGGCAGAGGTTCAGAGCCTCTGGGCAGCCAGTCCCAGGACACATTCCCTACTGTTCTGATTTTTTATTTTTTAATTCTGCTTGTAATGCTCTGCAGCTTGTGACTCTCAGCCTTACACACACGTGTGTACACCAGAGTCACTGCCTCCAGGCTGAACAGTGCAGCTCCATTTTTCCTGACCATCAACTTCCCTGTCACATTCCCTGTCACCACTTTCAACCCCACCCAAGGTCTGGCTTTTCTGAATTCATCCCTGCATGCCTGGAAAATACATCCCTATTCCTCCTATGCTGCCTGTCCCACGTCCCCTTCCACACCCTCCCCTCTGTATCTGTGCCAGCTGCAGCTGGATGCTCAGTCAGCTCCTCAGGCATGCAGGAATGCTTTTGGGAATTATGCAGTCTAGCTGACTGCTGCCTTGCCTTTGTCCTTAAGAGGAAAGGTGATGCTGGTGTCTTAGGAAGAGGCTTGAACTCCCTTAGCAGTTGTCTAGCAACCTTTCACATTTGGAGCCTGGCTTAGTTTGAGTTTCCAGGTGTGAATGCAGTTTAAGGGAAACAACAGAACTGCCAGGGCTTAATTTCCCTTGCAGGGCCTGCAGAGCTTCCCTGTTGGGGCTGCCCTACAGGGAATTGCTGAGTGCTGCTGCTCATGCAGAGCTGATCTCTTGGTGGCAGAGGGCTGTGCTCAGCAGTAGGAACAAGGATTCCAAAGAGTCTGCAGCACGGGGAGCTGCCAGGTTTCTCCCTGTGTTTAGATATGGGGAAGAATCAGGCCTAGGTGTAATTTTAAACCTTCTGTTTTGTTTTACTTCAAATATGGGTTATTACTCTAGTTCCTCTAGAACCTACTGCAGAAGGGCTGGAATGTGAAACCTCTGGAAATTATGACTTCTGGATTAAGGGACAAATAGTTTATATATCTATGGTAAACTTCTTTCTGGCTCAAAGCTTTTTGCAGCCTTTTACTACAAGATTTGGTTTCCTAAGTATGTGTATTGTTTTGGTTGAGTTTGGAAACCCACAGCAGGGGATTCTGTGGTGCTGATTTCTCTGGCATGGAAGACTTGTGTGGATGGTAGGAGTAACAGAGCACATTGGTGAACAACATGGTACCTGAGACCAAGCCTGTGCCAGGTACATTCTTTAGATTAATTTTGTTGTATAAACTATTATTCTTTGTGTAGATTATGATTATTAGATTATTCTTCTAAACTGTGATTTTTGGTGTAGAAGAGCTGTTTGTTGGCATGAAGAACAGCCATGTGTTCAAGTGTTAATCCAACAAGCCCTGAGAGTAGAAGAATATCTTTATAGAAAAGGCAAGTGAAAGTTTTCTTAGTAGCAATAGCAATTCTCAACACCAGTTTTTCATAATATGGCATTTAGAGCACAAGTCCTAAGAGGAGCTTCTGAGGGAGCTCCAGATGCTCCCCAGCTGTTTAGCCTGGAGAAAAGGCTGAGGGAAGAGCTTATTGCTCTCTACATGAGCCTGGAAAGAGGCTGTAGACAGGTGGGAGTTGGTGTCTTCTCTAAGGTGACAAGTGACAAGACAAGGGGAGTTGGCCTGAAGTTGTGCCAGGGGAGGTTTAGGTTGAATATTAGGGAAACCTTCTTCACTGAAAGGGTGGTCAGGCATTGGAACAGGCTGTCCAGGGAAGTAATGGAATCACTAGCCCTGCAAGCATTCACAAAACACGTGGAGGTGGCACTTAGGACATGGCTTAGCAGTGAATGGTAGTGCTGGGTTAACAGTGCCTGCAATGATCTTAGAGGCCCTTTTCAACCCAAGAGATTCTATGATTTAGTACTGAACACAGCATCTGAAGCATATTTCTCAGGATACTGTGTTAACTACAAGTTTAAAAGTATGTTTGAACAGCTGCACCACTGTCCTTCCCTGGTGTTGCCTCAAAAGAGGTGAGCAATGAGATTGTTGAGACAAAAATCTCAAATCATTAGATTTGTAGCAGCTTTTATAATGTCGTTTTCCTGTTCTTCAGAGAAAGACTGTGTCAGTATTTGAGTATTAATCTTCACTTTACTGTGACACCCAGTCACAGACTAAGGGGCAGAGAGTGACCTCCTGTTCAAGAGAACTGAATAAAACTCCAGCATCTGTCCAGTCCTTTGCTTAACAAAGCAAAAAAGAGTGTGCAAAGACCTTAGGGTCAACAAAGATTTACTCAACCCTGCACATCCCTCTCTGTTCCTTCTCTGTTGCTCATATTTATTCCCTTGCCTCTCCTTAAGTCTGCTTGAAACTGCCAATTAGCCTCATTAGCATGTCCTCTGGGATTGCCTCTGCAGCCCCATTTCCCTGAGAGCTGTCAGCTGTGGGAATGTGATGTTTCTGTAAGAGGCCTTTCAGCCTCTGCACTGTCAGGGATTGAGTGAGTTGAGTGTCTGACACTGGATTTAATATGCTGGAGGGTTCAAACATCTGCATCATTGTGCTTGTGGACTAGGTGGCCCACAGCTGTTTATGGATTGGTTTGCTTTAAATTAAATCAGGCCTGCAGATGTATTACTCATTCTTATCTCCCATATTCAAGCTCAGCATTTCTATCAACTACAAATAGAGATGGTTTATAGAAAATAAGAGAATGGTACACGATTTTTAACAGAAACTTCTACAAGGAGATACAACTTTAAAAACAAAACCAAGACTACAGGAGTCTGTCCAACAGCAAGGCTGTTCACCATTCAGAAAAAGGTTCACATGTGCTGATCTCTGTGAGCATTCATCCTCAATAAGCCACCAGACAAACCACAAGCTGCAGTCTCTGACTTTATTAACTTTAATAAAATAGTAATGTACACTAGTCAGCTGTGGATCCTGGACTGCAGTGAATATTTCTCTCAGAAATGCCTCCTTCAGATTACTCTGACTCAGAAAGTGTCAAACCAATCTTGGCCTGTTCTAAAAAGCATTTTGAACTCTGAACATGAGAATATTAGGTGTAACTCAATAGAGGAGCTAATAATTTCTGGTTTGGAACATAGCAAAGGAGACATATTTGCATTAAGTAATTTGTAAAACTTTTTTGAAATGTTTTACATTCTCACTCGGAAATATTATGTGCCACTAAAAGGGAGTGATGGGTTACATTGGTCTAAACCTTTTTTTTCCTTCTGTACTTGCATAACTAATATTCTCTTCATTCCAAATCTTTAAGGAAAATCAAAATAGGGCAATTCCTATTGGTTTAAAAGTTGTTTTTCAATGTGTTGCTATAGTCCTACTGAAAAGAGGGAAATGCAGAAGTAAAGATGTCCATTCAGTCTTTGAACTGTGTGGAACCAAGGGTTGCATTTGAAGGAACAGGTAACTTGAAGCATGAACCAGAAAGGTCCCTAAACCCTGTCTTGTACTATTGCTGTAGCTCCCAGAGCCTCTGAGTTGGGAGAAATGAGGAGAGCAGATAGGAAACTCAACAAATCATGTTAGAGGTAAAGGATGAGGTGGGAGGGAAATCCTGTTTACTCACAAATACAGGTTTATTGTGGAAAAATTCATTCAAAGCAGGAACGTGTAGGTCTTAAGTCAGAATTTGGAGGCCATATCCCAACTTGCACTTCATGAGGCATTGAGGACCTGAAACTCTTACAGGCAAACACATTCTCAAAATGAAATTCCCCAAAATTGCATGTGCGTACTTAATGTTCCAATTAATCTTAAAAGCTTTAAAACTAGGTGTGGGTTTGGGGGTTGAGTTTTGGGTTTTGAAGAGAGGCAGGTGGGACCTCTTCATGTGTTTTTTTTTTGTCTTTGAAATCTGCTGAAGCACTCTGAGTGTGTGCTGTGTGGCAGAGCACTCTTAATTTTGCACTGGTTATAGCTTTTTATTTGTATTAGTGTTTGCTATTTGATGTGTACAAGGAAGAATAGGGTCGATGTTTGGTATTGATTTTCATCAGCAGCACTCAGAGGTACTAACTGAAACTGTGCTGTGCATTTCCAAGGGGTTACTGCAATTTATCACAGTTCATTAGATCATAAATTCTTTGAAGCTAAGGGCCATCTTTTTGATGTTTGTACAGCCTCTGGAATAATGAGAGAGAGGCTGTAGGTGCTACCCTGGTGCAAATAGTCATAGATCAAAGCTCAGAATAAGTAGGCAGCAGAAGACCTTGGACTTCTCTCATAAGCTTTCTTCTCAGTTGGGATAATTAAGTGATAATGCAGATAAGAAAAGGGGAGCTTATTATCCTCAGCTTAAAGATAAGGAATTGAGGTAATCCTGGAGGTTTTCCACATATCTGCCCCAAATCTCTGTTCTCAAATCAGACCCCAAATTCTGAACTCTGCTTTCATGCCTTGAGCTCAAGATTAAATGTCTTCTCACTACCTGCTCTCTTAGTGAAAAGGATTAGGTTGCTATTTAGGAAAGACTCCAAATCCTTATATGAAGGATTGTAAAATACAGAATCAGAATTTTCTGATTCTGTGTTCACCTAATGATATGAGTATCACTATAATGATCAAGACCAGATTAATTTTACCACTTCGGCACCAGATTGAGGTCTTTTATTGAAATACCTGATATTTTTTATGAAGTAAGAAGTGAAAGCCAATATTTTTGTTGGATTAACTGCCACTGTAAAATCATTTACAGATTACTTTCTATCTTAGTTATGTTCTCTTAAATGGTTCATCCAAGATGTCCATCTCATCTGCTGGTGGATCTAAGGTCATGGTAATGGTGGTTTCATTTCATATCTGATGTGTTCAGGTTGAAATATTTTTCATTTTACTAAAATAATCAATCAAATAAGAAAATTCAGTTTTCTGTTTTGTTCAGCAGGAAGACTATTTCCTGTGTTTAAGTAGTGTTCTGCACAGTTGTTAAATAATAACAAAAAGAGACAATTCTTTCTGTTCCAAATATTATTTTATAATAAATTACTCACATCCTAGCCAGAATTTGAAAAAAACTCTGCTAGGGATATTCCTCAAGTGCTTGAAGGTCAGGTGCTGAATTATGGTGAATCACATCTGTTTTATGCCTGTCTTTCATGAGAGATTATGTGTAAAAAAAGAGAGTTTCTTCTAAAAAAACAGATTAATGAGAGAGTATAGAGAGAGGCTCATAAAACAAAAGTCATCACAGAGAAGACACTTCCCGTTTCTGGAGGAAAAGTGGAAGATCCAGTAGCTAAAGCAATGTTTGGAGATCTTTTCTTGTTGAGGCCCATTGCCTGAGTCATACCTTCTTGTAGAATCTGTGATGGAACTGGAGAGGAGGGATTCAGAGCAGGGTTTGAGTTCTGTGCAGCAGGAATTCACAGACAACGAGGCAGAGGTATGTGAAGGGTACATTCCCAGCCTTTGATATAAAGATTCCCAAAGTGTTGGTATTTTCCTATAGAAGTCCTGAATGCAGTTCCCCAAATCGTTGAACAGTTTATTTTGTGCTGTGGTCCTGCAGAAGATGAAAATGCTGTTGAACTGCTGTGGCTGAAGTGCCATTTCCTCTCCAGCCTCTGCTCTTCATTTGCTTTTTCAGTTTGCCTCCCAGCTGTGCTGTCTTGTTGCTATTGCCCCTTTTCAGTCTGAATAATCACAGCAATCAGAACCAGTGCAGATTGTCCTGTCCTTTTTCTTTTATTCCAAGGTACCCCTTAAAGATATTTCATCAGAGCTTCAGACATGATGCAGTTTTAAGGGCATGGCTGTTGCTCTGCTTTGTCCCCTGTGTTTTTATCTGCTGCATGGACCTCTCTGCAGAATTAGTTCCTTCCACAAGTAACTAATTTGATTTTGATTTGGCTATCCCAATCACTCTCTGAAAATTTCCGAGGGTGTTCTGTGAATGTAGCAACTCAGAAAGATGTCTATGTATCATTTGTATAAAATTACATTTAAAGAAGTGGATGGAGCTTAGGAAGTAGTTTCTAGGAGCAAAGAAGAAACCCCTCCTTTTTAGTTGAACACAGACATTTTCTTGTCCATTTTTATCAAAATGCTGGTATTAATTTCTGTGAATATAGCACTTAATTTAGCATATTCATTTAGAATAATTTAGATTATCCATGTGATTGTGGATTACACTTTGCATACTGACTCAACATATTTTGCCAGTGAAGTTATTTTACTAATAAAACATTACATTTATTCTTTCTTTACAAATTAAGTAGTTGTCAGTATAGGAAATTTACAGTTTAGGAAAAAAAACCCAACCAACCAAAGAAAAAAACTATCACACTTCATGACCCTGTCCTTTAATACTCCTCAGCACCTGCATCTGTCCATTGGTGTCTATTATCTTGCCCACAGAATGTATGTGTACATTATTTGCTACACACAAAGTAGTTATGATACTAGATTTTAAAGAGCAGATGATCTTCTCTGGTAATGATAACTGAAAAAAAAAAAAAAGTTATGTTCAAAATTTGGGTTCCTTGAAAAAGCCTACCAAAATTTAAATTATATTTCCAAGCTGCTAAAGCATTAGATGCACACATTCATGGCTCTTTCTTCAGAATAGCTCTTTTCTGGTGTACTGCTTGTCCTCTGTCTGACAGCACATCGATTCTCTGAAGCAAGAATTAAATCAGGAGTCATTTATTCTAATTATGGTGCAGAAAGCCTCGCAGTATTAAAAGTCCTGATTCAGAAGCAGTGCAGTGTCCCTAAAATAGGCAATTTCTTATTTCACATTAAACTGGAAAAGGTCTTTAATAAACTGAGAGTCAGGGACAATAGTTATTTGTTCCTTTTACTTAGGCTATTTGTGTTGGAATGAGGATTTTGTTCCTAACTGTGACTTCTGTTTCTTGTCCCACAGGGAATTCCTGTTTCTGTGTTTGCAATGTCATTGCATGTTGCCATGGCAAAAGCGTGATAATACAAGTTCAGTATTATGTTAGTCAAGGACAAGAGAGGTAGAAATTAGATCAAAATAAACTTTCACCACAAAATGGGAAGTGTCTGTGGAATTTCCTCTCTGCTTTTATAAGATGTTGTTAGTGATTTCCAGTATGAAGGAATAACTTCAATACCTTTAAATTTGAATTTATTAATATATATATACACACTACTTATATGTGTATAAATCCATCACAGTTTCTCTCAGAACTGGCAGGATTTATTTCCATTGAGCAGAGCAAGACTGTAAGAATTTTGTGTCCCGCTTCAGTCGCTACAAACTGAATGCTCAGAATTGCACAATCCCACCTTGAGCTGGCACATGGAAACCCCTGGCTGGTTTTGCACATGTTGTTGTGAAAGAAAGAATCTGCAGCCTTTGCCCAGAGCCTTTCCTAACAGTGAACTCAGCTGGGAAACATCTCTAGGAGCTCTCAGTGCTGTCATGGCCTGTTTGCTCCCATGGCTCAGAGGTGCACCCCAGAAGTTCTGAGGGCATCAAAATGCTCCCAGTTTTAGAAAGCTTCATCTTATTGGTAGAGCAGAGTGGGTTTTGCCAGTTTTCTGAATTAAGATAGTCTTTATTATCAAATACTATAGCAGATCTTGGTTCTTCATAAGGGCTTTTTGTTGTCTCAGTTCAGTTTTCACTCCTTTTGGGGGAGGTTTTGTTTGATAGGCCTAATATTTGTGACAGGAAAAAAAAAGTCATCAGCACAGATGGAGCTTAACAGAGTTCAAGCTTCAGTTTGCTGTATTTTGTAAAAATTAAAAAAAAAATTGAAAAAAAGAGATAGCTGCAGAATGCTAATGCAGTAGGTGCTGCATCCAGAGGAACAGTGGGGTTATGAAAATCAGGGTGTTCATTCAGCAGGGCAGAGAGTCCAACCAGGACAGCACCTTTGGATGGCTTATGCTGGGCATAAGCTCTGAGATTCTAGTACCTGGGATTTTCAGCTTGCTGGTCCTTTAATTGTAGCAGTGAAGGTCCTGCTGAATGGCCAGTGCTGTTGCCTGGCATCTGCAGGGGTTGAGGGGGAAGCAAAGCAAAGGGGCCTCTGTGTTCTGAGTTTCTAACACCACGTTTCACATCTGTACAAAGAATGTAGGAGGTGTTACAATGTTGTCATATGTTTAAGATAAATCACTGCGTTGGCATCTGGTTCATAAAAACAAGGCAGCAAATGGTATCAAATTTGTTACATTAAGATATTAGAAAATATCCAGGACTTAGTGAAAAATAGCAGTTTAGAACATTTAAGGGCCTAGTTTGACTTTACAATTTTATGAAAAAATGATGCTTAAGTTAAATCAAATTGTTGTGGTGCAGAACTAAATCTGTTCTGAAAAATCTGTCCACTCTGTTTTATTTACTTCTGAAGCTGAAAATCTGATGTATAAAATAGTGAATATGAATTATCTTCAGGTGGCTGTCTTCAGTGATGGTAAATTAAATATTTTTTTACTGAAAACAATCCAGGAATACAAATTTTCTAAATGGAGGGATTCAAGCAGTGGGATGTGTCTTCAGTGAGCATCAGAGGCTTTTCACATTTGAATATCCCTTCTAAAGGAAGTGTTGGGCTTGATAATTAGGTCTGTTTGTCCTTTCTTGATGCAGAATGGTTTTGTGCACACCTTCACTGAATATTGGCTCAGCAATGAAAATTCTTACAGAACTAAAGATGTGCTATATTTTAAGACTGACCAGTCAGTTTAGAGCTGCCAGGTCTTAATTCTTGGAGGCCACAAACTAAATGGAATTTAAACTAGTATGAGAGTTGCAACAGAGAGTTGCAGGAGCCAGCAAGGATGTTATATTGAGCATCTGTGGTTGGATGGCTCCATCATTTTCTACACAAGTCAGAAGCAATTCAGGCCACATACAGGGGCAAGCTGGATCACATTAGTCAATACCATGCTCATTTGGTGGGATTTCTGCTGTTAGTTATCCTTAAACTGACCCAGTCACAGGCAGGGAATATATGATGAGAAATTATGTTTTCCAGTGATGAATTTGCTCTCACTGCCATTTTCTCCAGCCCTTGTTTATTACTTGCCAAATGTTATCCTTGATTTTATTTATCAGCTATGGGAAGTGCACCTGGGATTAAAAGGAGAACAGGCCTTCAGCATGATATACTACCAGTATTAGCATCACTGCCATTTGTGCACTGGCAAAATGTCCCCTTTTAAGCCCTTTTCCCATACATCAAAGTTTTTAAAGAATTTCCAAAAGCGACCTGAGCTTGCTGGCCTTTTTCACTCTGAGCTGGAACGTCCCTAAGATGTATCCCTATTACCCTGCTGCTGCTGCCCCCTCACTCAGAGCAGGTGAGCTCCAGCTGACAATGTGAGGAGCAGAGCCAGGGAAACACTCTGCTGTCAGTGCCTGAGGTGGGGTCAGTCTGGGGTAGCTGAGCTGCTCTCAGCCTGTGCCTGCAGTCTGGTGGCTGTCGGGTGCCCACTGGTGGTGTCTGCAAGGGGAGGGCAGGGTACAGCACCCCAGGGGCTCCCCGATCTTCAGGCTCAGTCTGACAGCTCTTCAGGGCCTGGCTCAGTTTGGGATGTGCTTCTGGAGTGCTGGGGAAGTTGATGGGCTGGAGAAATGCTGGATGTTTTCTGTGGTGACAGTCTGGACAAGATACTTGTGTTACCTTTCCTCCTCTCTTTGGTATTCCAGCCTGCCACTCGTGGTGCTCCTCCTGTATTAGCATTATTTTATCTTTAGAACAGATGGTTTAATGCAGAGCTCTGCTGTGTTTGATAGCTGTGTTGCTCTCTGATTTGATCTTATCCTCGTTGATAGCCCCCTTAGTGTGTTACCACACAGCAGAAGATTTAATTTTGATCATTTGCCAAGTGTGTCTTCTAATGTCTTCTGAAGTTCTGCTTACAAACAAGATGGTTTCGGTAATACCAATGTATATTCCAACTGTATTTTTCTTTTTCTGTGCAGCTTTCCCTTCTGGCTGCAGTGGGACTTGGGGAGGAATGTGACCTGGTGTAATTATTCCATTCTTTGGCCTTTGGGATCACACTGAGCTGGAGTCAGCTCCCTCAGAGCACTCGCCAGGTTTCTTCCCGTCAGCAGCTGTATAAATTCTCTTCTTACCAAACCTGAACGTGGGTGAGAAAACAGATGTAGGCAGGGTTAGGGCTGCCACATGTCCTCAGTTTCTCAGGTGTCTTTGCCAGAGTATTTCTAGGTATTCCTGTTTCCAAATGTTTGGGCAGGAGCTCCATCCAGGTGAGGTGCACTGCTCCAGGGAAGTGTCATTGTCTCTGTCTGTCACCTGTTCAAAGATATGCTGAGCCTTAGTTATCAAATAATGTTCTTTATTACTGATTAATAGATCAGGACTGGAAAACTGAAATGTCTGCTTGTACATTTGATGGTGGAGAGCTCTTAATTACTGCACTTGTAGAGAATAGAAGAAAGTACAAATTACACCAGTGGGGCTTTTTGAATCTAATTATTCGACAGTTCTTTCCCTAACGCTCTCTTTTTTCTCCCCAAACATTTCAATAGCTTATTAAATAGATTTTTCTTTCTCCATGTCTTAATTATTGTAAATATTTTCTATTGATGGATGTAATATTTGATTTCCATTAGATGACCCTTCCTATATTTTTTAATGTTTTTAATTGTGCATTCATCTTCCTTTTTTGCCAGTAGTACTTGAACACATCTTCAAAAAATGCCTAGAGTTTTTTTTTTCTGTGTCAAGGCCACCATTTGTGCAGAACATTAGATGTCAGGCAAGCAGGGGATATTCAGGGAATGTGCTGATGTCTGTGCCACTTTTCTGCCTCATACTCCCATGTGGTGCATTGGATTCCTGCTCTCATTTGAGTGGCAATCGTGCCTGGAGTTGTTTTTAAGGTGGCACTAGGAAAGTGCTCTCCAGAGGGGAAAAATCCAAACATTCATGTGCTCTGGCAAAAACATATATTTGTAAAGAACCAAGGAAGCTGCTGCAGGTGAGGAACAGAACTGTGGGGTGGGGAAAGAGAAGGAACCCAAAATGCAAAGTGATGTTTGTTCTATGGTCCATATTGTCCTTCTGCTGTTTGAGTGATGGAGAAGGCTCAGTGTGCAAAAGCTGAGCAAAAAGTGTGCCTGGGCTTATGGAGTGGTTAACAGCTCAGACATTTGTTCAAAACTGGCCCCACTTCTCTTTCATTCTTGTTTTATACACCATTCTTCTGGTGTTATTACAATGTGGATGCATTTGTCTTCCTTTCATCAGTAAATCAGCATCCCTGTAAGAGGGAGTAGGTAGAAGGGGCTAATTTGTCAAAGCTGGCAGCAGGTATCCATTACTTGTACATGGTTTTTGGTTTTGTTTTTTTTTTTTCCTTTCTTTATTGTATAATTTTGGTAAGTACTGTTTTCATCTAATTGCATAAAGGAGAACCTTTTCAGGTTCAGGAATCTCAGAGTAAAAAAGAAATGTGGCAGTCTGAAAGATGGGGATTTTTTAAGATTGAATTGTGATGGCAAAAGAAAACAGATGTTGTTTTATTATTAAAATATCCTACACTGCTCTCTACTGGAAGAGTGGAAGTCTACATTAAATATTCAGAAGTGTGCCTAAAACTATTTCTTAATCAAGATTCAAGTTTTTTTTAGTCTGTAAAGCTAAATTTTCCTAAGCTTGGATAGAGGGTTTTTTTTCCCCTCTAAGCTTTGAAGAAAAGCACCTGAATGTGCTTTGCATGCAAAGCCAGTAAAATGTTGAGGGTCAAAATCTAAGCTGCCAGGGGAAGAATTACTGGAGAATTTCCTGCTAATGTCAGGGAAAAAAAGTGAACTGCTATCCTTAACAATTCACCTGGCCTTGCTAGGACCTGTTGGGCAGATCAGAACTGGAAAGGATTCTGGATCCTAGAAGTTGTCTTATGTTTGAATTGACTTTTAATTGAGCCAGCAAAGTAAAAGAGTATTTACCTTTTATTTTAAAAGTTTCTCCAGCCAAAGTACAACTCTAAAAGCAATTTTAATAATTTCATGATGGAATTGGACCAAAAGCAATGTCTTGTTCACATTAATGCATAGGGAAATTTCACCTACATGCTGAAAAAGCTATTCCCCACAAAGGGTCTCTCTGGTAGTTTGCTGTGTGAGACAGCCCTGACCATTACAGGGCTGAATTTTCTCTCAGTTGCTGTCAGTGATAAAACCTCTGTTGATTTAATATGTTGAAATAGTGCCTTTAAATTCTTTGCAGCTGCATTATCTTGCAAATCTCTACATGAGGAGTGAACACATCTGGTTGTCTGCTAATATTAGATTATGAACAGTTTGATCTGAGGTGTTTGTCTCATATATGGCTGGCCAACAGCTCACTTTCTTCATGGCAAACATCACTGTACATTAAAGGAACACATAAATGGTTCTGACTGATAAGATTTGTTGGCCCCATAAGAGTTACTTCTGATTGAAGACATCTGCAAGTGAAATGAGAATTAGTAATATATTAGAAAAATAACCTTTCATCAGTTTTGTAGGGAACATGTTTGGAAGAAAGGCAGACTGCAGTGAAAAATGTCTGGGAAAAAAAATTGCTTTAGCTTGCTTTATGTTCTACAAAATATTAAATGTCATCTTCTTCCAACTTGTTAAAGTATCCAACAAAAAAAATCAGTATGATCATGATGAACTTATTCCTAATCCTAAACAGCACATAAATGTTTGAGTCTATTGGCATGCCTAAATTATGTATCATGCCTGTTTGAATTGCCTTATTACACATGGAGTACACCAACCCCAAGGATAATCTTTTTGCTCAGACAGTAAATAGATGTAGCAGGCATATGTAAACATTTTTCAGCTGTATTATGTATTTGAACACATTACTTATGTAAAGAACCCTTAAGCGTTTAATGCGTTTATTAGTTTGCATTTAGGATTAATAGGGAATGATCTGAAGGGGAACTCTTATTTTCTGTTTCTCCTGCAGTGCAGTGTGCAGGAGCTGTGCCAGCTTGATTCTCAGGAACCACTTAGGTTTCCCATGCTGGTTGTTCTGCACGAGTCAGGCTGCAGAAGGGAACCTCAAACACTGACTTGCCAGGTCCCCATCTAAAACTCTGCATCAGCACTGCTCCCTGAAGGAGCCTGAACTTAAAAAGGGAAGTTCCACATTTACCCCTTTGGCACTGAAATAGTTGTGGCTGAAACTCTTCCATAATGAATACTTGTGTTACTCATGCCACAGCTGGACCGAATTCCTGATATAACAAATACTTGTTCTCTGTGTTCATGTGAGATTTGGTGAGAAGGATCTGTGGAAAAGACCCTAATGAAATGTCCCCCCTGCCATTCCACGGGGTGGTGAGTTAGCTGTTGGTGGCTCCCCTCAGAAACCCTGGTGGCAGCGTGTCTGCTGCTCCAGGGGTTGCACTCACAGCACAGTGACCTGGGCAGCTGAAGAGCCAGCTTTGCAAATGCATCTGTTTGCTCAGCTTAACTATCAGGAGTAATGCCACAGTAATTGGTACCTCATATCAAACAGAAAATGATGATAGATGACATGGAAAAGGTACAGAGCAGAGGAAAAAGCAAGCAGCAAAAAGCCTCCAGTTAGAACATTAACTATTTGTTCAACCTATATTGCATAGTCATTCTTTTGTTACAATTAGAAAATAACCTGTCTTGGTCTGATATTCTGCCTGTATTTTTTTACCCCTTAATTGCTGATTTTCTTTTTGTTACTCTTACCAAGAAATAAAGAAGGGAGGTTGAGCATGAAAGGTGGAAGCAATTTGAACACACCTGAATTGGAAAAAAAAGTACAATGGCAATTAAAAGAGATAGAAATAGATACAAACATTGCAATCCATAGTATGCCCTGTAATTTTTGCTTAGTATTAGCACTTAAGCTACAAATCTTCTTTGTATATCTGGATTAAACATGTCTTACTATATTTTCCTATGCTTAATAGTTTATTATGCACAAGCTTGAATTCCACATCCAGTTCAAAACTGCTGAGAGCAGTAGAAATTTCAGTGGTTATACTTAATGTCAGAACCAATGCTCATCTGGAAGAGAGTGAATGACTTATGGAACTCTGGTGGGTTATGTTCCATAAATGCTGATATAAGGCTCATGATGTTTCTATATTTTCTGGTTGTTTATTTTGTTTGTAACTTACTGAGCAAACACAATGAGTTTTTCTTCAGGTCTTGTCAGTCTTTTAAACTGCTTTTGGCAGTTTATTTTTCTGTTTAGAAGTCTACTTTTCCCTCCCCTCTGTGGTCATAACTGGTAATATCTGGTTTGGGGAACATTACTATAAGCTTTAAAATTCAGTGACATTTAACAGATTCCCCAGCTGTGGCAGAAGCTTAATTTGATGCTTACATTTTTGGAGGCAGTAATGTGAATTAGCATGAGGTACAAGCCCCTGGGAAAACTGTATTTGTGGAAGGTACTGTTCATGGAAAGACTGGTCTGCTGAAGGGATTCACTGAATACAGCAAAGATTCCTTCATCCTTCTTGGACTGTGAGGCAGGGGAGAGAGCTGGGAGGGGAGTTATGGGGAGATGACTCTATTTCTCTCTTACCTGTTTCAGGGTTTGGTCATCTAGATGGAAGTAAGTAAATAAAAGGTGTAGGGAAGCCCTGTGCCCTTCTGGAGACGTAGCTGCAGGCGAGGCAGCAGAACCTGGGGCATCTCTTTGTGTGCATGACCCAGTTCCACCTGAGGCCCGGCCCTGAAGCTGCATGGAGAAGCTGCTCACCCTGATACCAGCACTGCCAGTCTGAAAGCAGCACCAGGATTAGCACACAGGCAGCTTCTCCAAGGGCAGCAGTGACCTGTGCTCTGCTCATTGAGCCGTGTCCACACCTGCTGCTCTTGTTTGCTGTGCCTATGCAGGGTTCCTGCTCTGTGTATCATGTACCTTGAGCTGCTCACACACCTACAGCAATGATACTTCTGCAGATATCTGCTAATAGTGGTGTTTCAACCTTCCTCTTAGACTCTCATCCAACCCTACCCACTGGTTTGAGGGGTTTTGCTCACATATATTCCCTCACTCTCCTTTCCCTTTCTGTCCCTGCCACAGGCAGTATCCATCATGTCCAAGAATCATTCTCTATATGCATTTTGTGCAGTTATCACTTTTCCAGGCAAGATCACCCCCTCAGTCTAAAGTCATCGGAGATGTTGCATGAAAGACACCAAATCAATAGCAGAGCCTTCTGCTCTGCTGTTCCAAACCCTCAGCCTCCTGGCTGGAGGTCTGCAGCAGCAGAGAATATTGGCAGCAGATGTGTGTGGTGTTTGGATCTACTGTTCTCAAGGTGGCACATCATACTTCAGAGTCAGTACCAATGTCTAATGAGGCTTCATTACTGCTGGAGCTGCACAGCCTCTTTGCAGGAGGACCTTGAGTGCACTGACTACACTAAGCATGTTTGGAAGCTTCAATTGAACTAAAACCTTCATAGTCCCTCTGTTTAAATTGTCTGTATCTTGGCAAATTGAAATTCCTTTTGAAACTTAAAAGGAACTTAAATTGTACGTGCCTCTGTGTGTCATGGTACAGAGAAAACTCCACTGTGGGGAAAGAGGGAGGTCATTTTTTTCCTAGCCTTATTTCAGCATACACATGTACATGGTGTGACTTACCTGCAGTCAAATGTGAGAACTGTGCAATTGCAGATCAGTGTATTACACAGGTGGGTTTCAGGCAGGGTTATCATGCCTTTTGTAACAGCAGTGAAGAAGGCAGGTGTGGCTGTGCAGAATATAAAAGTATTTCAGTGTACAGACAATGAAATAAGGTCCCTCTGCAATGTTATGCTTTATATATGAAAGATGTGTTTGGTTTTCATTAAAACCTTATTTGGTAAAAATATTAATTGTAGTAGAAACTACTTGAATTTAACTGTTGTTTTACATAAGCTGGAACCTAGTTCCTGTAAATCTGTGAAGTTACTGTACCAAGCAGCTCTGAGAGGACAATCAGTTCTTTTAATTTAACTTGCATTTTATATGAACATTTTCATGACATAGTCCAAATGATTGGCTCATGTAAGTATCCTCCATCCATAATTTTGTATGTGTTTATTCATTCTTTTCTAAAAAGAGTTATTACCAAAGTGGTAATTTCCCTGTAGAAAAAGGTACTTTACTCTCTAATTTACAGGTTTTTGTAGGATGCTTTTTTAAAGTTAATTTTTATAATGCTAATATTAGTTTAGAATTTAATTCTTGTTATTTTCTTGATTAGAAGTAGCTGTGTGAAGATTTTATTTATCAACTGCAGAAACAATTGCCTTTCCAAAACGCTGTTTGAAAATAATTGGAAAATAAGATTACTCAAGTTGATTAGGCCTTTAAATGCGTAACTTGCTGCTCACAAATTAAATCTTTTCAGTTTCTTGGCAGTACAGAAGTGGAGCAGCCCAAAGGCACAGAAGTTGTAAGAGATGCTGTTAGAAAATTAAAGGTAAGAATTTTTAATGTAACATAAATGGAATGTACTCTTAACCTTTTTCACAACTAAGATCCTGTGTAGGTTTTCCAGATGGCTTTAGAAGCAGCTGCTTTTACTGATCCCTTCAGTGTGTGGTTCTTCCTTAGGTCTGTATGGTCAAGTGTTGTGCTGTGTACAGTGTTTAGTTGTCTTACAGATTATGCAGTTATTCATAAATATTTCCAAAGTTACAGTACTCTGATGGGTAATGCTTGTTCTTAGGTCTTCATTAATACAACCTGAGGTAGCAACACTTTGTTTTAGCTGCCATCCCCAGCTGTGGCCCTTCAGTTTACTGAGATGTAGAAATCTTTCTCCCTTCTACGGCATTTTCCATAACTTTTTTGCAGGATTTTCATTACTCATTTAAACGAGTTCCTTGGAAAGGGGCAGAAAACCTGGGGAGTCAATATAGAAAAAATTGATGGTGTTATTACTACACTAAAAAATGCAGAAAGGAAACATGAAACCACTCATGTAGCTCAGCTTTTAAGACTCAGTTTTCCCTTGAAAAAGTCATCTCTGCAAGATGGATCAGTAATCATATGAGGTATTGAAACACATTCTTCACTGTTTTCACTCTACCAAAATATTACAGCTGCCTTTAAAGATTCTTAGGCTATGTTTGACCCTTTTCTAAAGCATTGCAGCATTCTACCAGGGCAAACAAAACGTGTGGGTTTGTGTGCACCTTGTGCAGTTTGTCTTTATAGAATTCCAGTACCCTGAGCAAAGTTGGTTCTGTGCAGAAATCAGCCACAATGATATCTGCCGTGGAAGAGCTTTGCTTCTGTCAAAATGGTGTTTTGTTGGGCTTTGAATGAACCAAATGCTGAGTGTCTCTGTCTCACTGGTGGAGCCCCAGGCTGGCCTGGGCTCCCACTGATCGCTGGAGGCTTTGGGTGGGTCGAATTCTAAGATTTCACACATGGAAATAGATTCCTCTGAAAGCAGGTCCAGAGAGGATTTCAAATAAGTGCTCCCAGAAGTGTGGGCAGAGCCAGAAATGCTGTGTATATATTTGTGGTGTCACTGGAGCACAGATACCTGCTCTAAGCCTCTACACACATCCCTAAGTAAACCACCTTACATTATTTTCTTCACATTTGGAATTTTGGAGCTTAGGTATCAAGTACTGTATGTGATCTTACATAATCACAACTTTATTAGAGAACTTCCAAAGTAAATAAAGATGACTTTCAGAAGGACTTCAAAAATCTTGGAACAGAATTCAGAGAGCAGTAAAAAGGGTTTTGTGTTTGAAACAATCCCCAATTAATTGGATACTCATTTGAAGGCTGACTTATGTTGTGTATCTGTGTTCTTTGAAGAGAAGCCTAGAGGTACTGGATTTTATTATTGAGCACACATCTGTAGCTTGTTTTTAGAAAATGCTAATTGAAAATTTTAAAGCAATTAAAACAGCTTGAAAAGTTAATGTCTTGCATTGAAAGAAATACTGAAGAAATATAAGGTGGTTTGGGGGTAGGAGAGTTTTTAGAAGACATGTAGTTTGTGATGCCATATTTATATTTTTTAATTATCTGGATTTGCTTTTAACTGCAGTGTTATTAATCATAATCTGGTTTTAATTAAAATTAATAGCTAGCAGAAAAACAACTGACACTTTCTTAATGTTTAGAGCTATTTTTACAAGTGACATGCATCGCTCTAATAAGCTTTTGAAGTGAGGAGCTTCCAGTGACAGGCAGACCGTGAAACACTGCCACCAGAAAGCATTTTTCTTAGGCACTCATGTCCTCAAACTGCATCAGAGTCAAGACTTGATATACAACTCTTTGCTTCTCTAAATCAAAAGCCCTTAACTCAGCACAAAGGCTTGGGTTGCCCAGAAGAGAAACTGCAGCTGCCATTCCACAAACTGATTTTTCCCAGTAGATGGAGCTGATGTTCTACAGAAACATAAAATATCTTGGATGAAGTTTTTTTTTTTTTGATTCTTCACTGTACTTTTATTCCAAATACTACTTTTATATTTGCTTGACAGTATTTCTGGGACAGTTGCAATTAGAAGACAGGTTTTTTCAAGCAACTATGTTTAATTTTTCTAGAGGATTCTCCAGTGGTTTTGTCTAGGTGGGATTTCCCCTCATCTTTTCCAAGTGCTTGGAGCTGTACTGCAGGAGAAAGAAGCAAGTTGGACACTTATGTTTTAAAGTGTGTTTGTTTTTTAAATATAAGATAAGGTGAACTATTATCATAATTTATATTCAAAGTTATTCTAGAATGAAACAAAAACTAAAGCACGTGGCACCCAGATGCTGCATCCCAACATGCCTACAGCACTCAAATGCCTTCATGGTGTCAAATCACATTTTATTCTACAGTGTGAAATGATTACTTTCCTTGGTTAATGAAGGTTATAATTTGTAGATCAGACAGCAGGAATGAATTTTATCCTTCTTATGAAGTGTTTGAAGGGTTGCCAGAGATGGGAACAGGGAGAAAGAGCAGCATAAGAGATGGAAGGAGCAGTGGTAAGAAAGCTGCATGGAGGAGTGTTAGGGAAAAACCAGAATGAACACCTGAGTTTTGGGCTGCTCCTTCTAAATCCAAGGGATGCTTTTGTGAGGGCCAAACTTTAAGGCTGTTTGCTTACCCAGCTTTCAATTTATTATCCTTTTTTCTTACACTTTTCTTCTCTAAGTGGAGATGACCAGACAAAATGCAAATAGAATTGATTTGAAACTACTTGAAATGTTTCTCATCATGTCCTCGACCTCCAAGGACACACAAAGAGAAGAGTGCTGGTTCACACAGTTCCACACATGCAGAGATGCTGTCCTGCTGCTGCCCTTAAAGGACCATCTGTGGAGGTTGTTCTGAGCTCCCTCCCACATTAAAGCTCATTTGTTGTTGAAAGGACAGAGGAGGGTGGAGTACAGAGAAGCTTTTAATATTGGGATAGAGATTTCCAGGCAAGCCTTACAGCCATGACTGCTCTCTTTGAAGTCCTGCAGAAAGCTCAATTTGTGGTTCAGGACCACTCAAGGACATCCTGAAGACCAAAGCAAGTCAGATTGAGAAGGGCTGAATAACAAAATAACTGTTTACCCTGCCACTAAAAACCTTAAAATTAAACCCTACCCCAACCCCCAAAAATATCAGCTAAAACCAACCAACCAAACAGGAAAAAAAATATCAAAACCCCACTACCAGAAAACCCCAACAAAACCCCAAAACTCCATGCCACCAAGGAAAATAAAATCTAAAAAGCCTCAAAACAAAACAACAACAACAACAACAACAACAACAACAACAACAACAACAAAGCAGCCTACCCCCAGATAAAACAAAACACAAAAAAATGTTTCAGGAAGTGAGAGATGGAAAAAAGACTGCACTGTATTGTCTTCTAGACTGTGGAGGATAGATGTCCTCTCAGTCCAGTGTGTTTGAAAAATGAAATACAACTTATTCCAGAGAAATGCACTTCTGGATGGATTTTTCCCTATGCAGAAGATTACTGAGAGATTGAATTTTGCATATCAGCGGCCTTTTCAACCTTTTACTCCTCTTGACAGCTGTTTTCCAGAGGCCATAATTTCATTATGCCCACATCAAATGCCCATGAGAGTTTGGACCATAACCTGACCCATTAGATGACATATAGACATTGCCAAAAAAAAAAAAAATGGGGCCTGTTGGGTTTTTTTCCAGGCATCTCCCTTAGAATGTTCTAGTGAAGAAGAGGAGGAAAAGCACCTTCTCCCAGCCAGGTTACAAAGCTGTTTCCCAGCTTATCCAACGACCCTGCCCTAAAGCAGGGCTCTCTGAGGTGTAGTGCAATGTCTGATGTCTCACTTGTAGCCTGAATTAAATGAAGAAGGTGAACCTTTCTTCCCCAGGATGGAGATTAGCACCTAAATCACAGAGACATCTCCCTTTTGATGTCTCAACTATTTTTAATTAAATCTTTAATTGTGCAGGGAGGTGTAAATTTAAAGAGAAGCACATAGTTGAGTGCATGGCTTAAATTGACTTATAGATATACATATATAATTTGTCTTAACAATTATTTCTTTAGCTTCAGTTCCTGGCTACCTTGAAAACATGATTTTTCTTTTTTCCTCGTGGCATTTTTGCTGGTTGTGGTTTGCTAAGACTTGATCCATATACACATAAAATTTAATTTTAATGAGACTCTCAGAGTATCCAATTTTCCCTGCTGCTGTAATGAATTACAGTGTGTATGGGTGGGTTTTCTTTCTTTTAATTTAAAGCTAAGTTAAATGGTAGAAAATAGGTTTATTTGTATCTGTTCCTCTACCTAAATGATTCCATGAAAATACAATGTTAATTCTAAAGCAGTTAAACAGAAACTGGCCCATCCCACTGAGCTGGACCAAACCTGGGGTTCGTGCCTGAGAACTTTATATGTATAAACTAACAGCTTAAGAATTTGGCCCATCCTGTCTCTTCCCAAGCCATGCTGTGATTCATTATAATTTTATATCATTTTCCATTTTGATGCCAATGGGAGGCTACAGATTTTTACCCTCTTAAATAATCTTGTTACTGTGTGAGATACAAATATTGCTTTGTTTCAGATGTGTGCTTATAGAAGAATACAATGTTTGTGCATCTCCCAGGCCCACAGGTCCCTTGGGGTCCTCCTGAGGTAGAAAGAAGGACTAGAAATAAAAGAGAAAATAAAATTCCTGCTACCTGCCTCAGGGATGGGATGTGCTGTTCAAACCCCCCACAAGTGTGGGAGGTGGCTGAATGTGGCATCCTGGAGAATGTCAGGTATAGAGAAATTGCTGATCAGTATCTGTGTGTTATCTGTTACTGCACAGGACAGTGGGCAGGAAAAACGCTGAGAAAGGACCTGGCACAGATCTTCTGAATTAATCTTTGTGTGCTGTTCAGTCACTGTACCCAGTAAATCTTTGGTTTGAAAGCTCATTTGTCTGGATGTCTGTATTGGAGGGGATCTTTTGTCCTTGGTTTCTTTCACCATTAGCCTGTTTTTAATTTGATGGTGTTTCTTAAAGTGGGTTTGCCAGCCCTCTGCTAACTTTGGTAAATGTCCTGTGATTTTATTTTCTCCCTTTTGTCAACATCCTTCTGCCTCTGGAACCCTCAGAAAATAACATTTGAGTGTTTTCTCACAAGCAGCTGATGCAGCACAGCCGTCATTGTCATCCCAAGGATCTCTTGGAAACATCTCCCCAGTTTTGGTTTCATGGGAAGGTCCTAAGTTAGTGGAAGGCCCAACATTATCAAGACTTCATTAATTCCACCCTCACAGGGGACTCCCCCAAGAACCAAATTTGTTGCCACATGTGGGATTTGCAGGGTTGCCTGCAGGAAAACAATGGGCTCTGTTGGAAAACTACTCTGTGGTGTTCTGGTTGATGGGGGTTCTCTGTTATTTGCCCCTTCATCAGCCTTTGTGGTCTGCAAGTTTCCTCTGTAATGATTTTTAGATTTCAGATCATTATTCTATTTTTCTCCCCCTTTTTTCCCCCTCTTGCTTTTTCTGCCTGCAGATTTTATCAGTAATTATTTTTTCTCCTGGTCATTGTTCAATAATGTCATGCTTAAGAAATAAACCCTGCTGGAATACATTAGAAACATATCTTCTCAATGACAATTTCCTGTTTATAACTGCATCTGGAGACTAATGTAACTAACTTAACTCATGCTTTCTTTCTATTGCTTCACTTTCTTAAATAAAATGGCATACAAAATGCAGATGCTTTGTCTCCTTGGACAAGCTGCATTTTTTGTAAAATATTGATCATCATTAATTTCATCTCACTTGAATTCTCTAGTTCTTGAACTGGATTTCTGCTTTTCCAGAGTGGAGACGTGGTAGGGTCAGTTTGTTTACTCTTTTTTTGGAATTGGCACTGAGCTGCCTTCTGGAACTTCCTCAGTGTTGTAAGTCTTCTCGACTACTTGGAGCAAGCTTTGGCCAGCTGTTCTAAAACTTGTGCAAGTTATTCACATCTCTTACTCTAAAGCCTTTCTCTTTAAAACTTCTTCTCTTTAAAAACTGCAACTTTTTCATACTGTAGCTGTTGTTGGAGACTCTGAGATGATTGCCATTGGAAAAACCAAGCTTTCCATCATCATTCTCAATATATACCATGAGTTTAACTCAGTAAAATCGAATATTATTTTTGTTTTCTTTCCACTTCTGCACAGAAATACTCCTGCATGGCTTGTTTGCATTTCCAAAAGGGTCAGGATTTGCTTGAGTTCCAGGCTGATGTGTCCCAGGGTTATCTGAGCACCGTTGAGTCCGTTGGGAACTGAGATGTCCGAACTGTCCGGGTGATCCGTGGCCTTTGTGGTCATCCCATTGAACCTGGCAAAGTGCAGACTGCTGAGAAAAGGCATCACATGTGTCCTGGAGTGCCACCCTCTGAAGGGACAGCAGGAAAATCAGAGAGAAAAGCTGCTGGAGTGCAGCTAATGGTTAAATGCAGGACCTCAAAATGATCTAAACACACTTTAAGTTTAATATTCGTCTTGGAAAAAAAAAAAAATCTGTGCTAAAAAAGCAATGATTGGACATTTTTTTTTTCTCCTATTTAAGAACAGACTTAGAAGGTTAAATTTGCAGTATAAAATTTAGGATGGATTTTGTTGGGTTTAATGAGTGATTTTTATTAAATGAAAAATACTTTTTCTTTGTAGTGAATTTTAATTGTCCTTTAAAATCAAGAAGTGTTGTTGGCCAAAATGCTGTAAACCAGCAATTATGATTTTTAAAATTTTATTTTCTACGCAATATCTTTAAAAAAAGTTAAATATACACCTTAAGAAAAATACAGGGATTAATGTGTATTAAAAGTGTATATAGGAAGACATGGAGTTGAAGATAAGTAGAAGAATGGGAAAAGGATGTGTTGCAAGAGGCATATACATGATTCTGAAGAGGAAGAACTAGAAATTATATTTTCTTGACTTTCAACTGATTGGTTTTCACTAGTAAATCATCCTGTATGAACCTTTATAAAAAATGTGGCCAATGACTGTAGCAGTCCTAAAGGCTGAAATACAAAATGGGCATTTAGATTTAAGAGTTGGTTTTGAGAATGGCATAGAGTGGTTTAGATGGGGACAGTTTTTTTGGGGTGGGAGGGTGCTGTTTGTTTTACCAAGTATGTGATACTTATCCACTATTGGCAAGCATTAATCTGTAATGAAGTGTCTGGGCAAATCTTGTTACTGTGTGAAGTTATTAGGATTAATTATAAATTAATGCTTAGCTGTTAAATGTCCAAGAGGTATGCCTTCAAAATGAGGAATAAAATTGGGAGGAAGGGAAAAACAGGTTCATTTTGTGCTTTTAGGGTGGTTCTCCAAACTAGTTAATAATTTGCCATGAATGAAGCTGCCCATAAGCAAAATGAAATAAAAAAGATTTACAGTCATGCTGTGTAAAGCAGTTGTGTTGTGGGAAGATTTCCCAGGTACTAGTTGGAAGAGGACCAGAGCAAAAATCCAAACCCTGAACTATCACTTAAATGAATAATGAATTGTAATCAGAGTTTTAAAGGATTTGTGGGAGAGGTGTCAGCTGGCTACAGCCAAGCCCTTCACAAGCACAGGGCAGTTCAGGCTTGTGTCTTTCAGGTCTAGTAGGACAGCAGCCTTGCTGACATCCTAGACCCTTGATGGCACTAAAAGCCATTATCCACCCTGACTTCTGACACAGAGCATTTGGACTGATGGGGATTTATGCACCCAATTTCTTCTCCAATGGCAATGTTGAGGATAATGTGTTCAAACATAGAGCTCTGAAGCAGAGACTCCAACTCCTGGCCTTTAGTGGATCATCATCCTTATTTATGCATTTGAAAATACCATTTCAGGCTGTCAAAGACTCCAGAGGAAAAGGGCAACATTTTGCTCTGGTAACAGAGCAAAATACAGAGCAATGACATATACATGCTGAGAAAGGTAAAGGTAAATTAAGGGCACCTCTTAACTGTCATGCAGGAGCACATTTGAGATACTGTGCTGATTTTATAGGCAACATTCAGGAGAGAAAGAGGGAAAGGTAAGTCTGACAGCTAGACCAGGAGATGGAAAAGGATGGAAAATGTATTGAAGAGGATCCCTTACCCAACCCAGTCATTTAAAGTGCTATCTAGCCATCATCTAGTGGGCTGCTGGCAGATAAATTCTGAGAATAAAATAAATCAAGTACTTCTTAAGTGTTGACCTGACCCTGTTTGAAACAACTGATGCCTTAAAGGAACATCTGGAAGTACCCTCCATGCACAAATAAAGGAGTGAGTGTAGAAAGAGTGGGATGTGGAAAACACACTGAGGTTCCCTGCTCAACAACCAGGCAGCTGCTAAACTGAAAGTGTTCATGTTTCTGCTGCTCTCACAGAAATCTCATGCAAAAGCTTCAATTCAATGCATAAAAAGCAGGTAAAAGTTTCAGGGGAACATGCTGTGTAATTTGAAAATACTTCTCCCTGAATTTTAGGAACATTCATTAGAGTGCAGGTAGAAATGCTGGTCTGTGACCAGCTGAGGTCTGGGAATAGTTGGTGTTGGCTATGGGAAGCTTTTTGAAGAAGGACGGAAACAACTTCAGGTGGAGGGAGTTGAGAGAAAATGAGAATTAATAAAAACAAATAAATTTGCTATTAATGTGACTGGTGTTGTGTTTTTCATGTTTCAGTTTGCAAGACATATCAAGAAATCTGAAGGCCAAAAGACGCCCAAAGTTGAGTTACAAATCTCAATCTATGGTGTAAAAATTCTAGATCCAAAAACAAAGGTAAGGAATTTACATGGGGTTTTTCCGTGCTGAACCAGTAAACGTTGGTTTCACTGGTTTTAATGTTTTTCTTGTTTTGTACTTTTGAAAGAACTGTAACAAAAGCCATTCTGCTGATGGAAAAGCCCTTCTAAAATACCACGTTTTGTTACAAACACATGGGTGGTGTCTTCCCAGGAAGGTGCCTGATAGTCCTGAAGGCACACTGTAGCTTAGGTGATATTCAAGTCTTTTAAACCTTTCCCAGCAGGACTTTTAAACTTTGAGGAAGATGAAAACAATGTGCTAAATAAATGTTAGCACTGCAAGTGACAAAAACCTTTCTGTACATTTGCTGAACACTGAATTTGAAAGAACCTTTTGTTCCTGCTCCTTAATTGTTGAGTAATTGTTGCATTCAGGCAGTGGCACTGCCTTGTCTCAAATGGCAGCTGTAGTTCAAAGCTACAGCTCCTTGCAGCCCATTTTTGCTTCAGACTCTTGGCACAACCAGAACTCGACACTTCATGCATAAACAGAGGGGACAAGAAATATCCATTTCAACTTTAATTGGAGATTTTGTATCTTCTTTATGGCAGAGGGGGGTGCTAAACCCCAAATCCTGGCAAAAACTGTTTTAAAATAACAGTTTGAAATGCCAAAAGATCTTCCTGCAGAGATTAAGAGAAAGCTGTGGGATATATGTTCCTGGAGGAGCAGGAACATTCTAATCTCTTGGCAATGTTGTTAATACAACCCAAGTAGTAATCAACTGTGAGGAGTCTTTTTACCTCCCCCACCTAGTTTCTTGTAGCTGCATGTAAATTTGAATCAAGTTTTCCTTCTTTTTGCACTGTTTATAAATGCTTTGGGAAATTCAGTTTCGTGTTATCAGCACCAATTAAAGTCTTTTTGCAGTGTGTTTTTGAAACAAAGCACTTGAGAATGTTACAGAGGAATACTGGGTTTTAGCCACATAGTGACTATAAACTGCAGTAGGAACAAGAGGCCAGCTCATAGATCAGGGCCTGACTCTATGCTTGGCACTCAAAAGAAAAGGATTCTAGAAAAGTCATTCTGTCCCTAAATGATATAAAGCCGTTATGGACCTGTAAACCTCACAGTGCCAAGGCAAGCACACATTATTATTTCTGTGTGTTAAAGAGCTACTGCAGGACAGAGATTTGGGACATGGGAGAAACAGAATACTCAGGACAGCTGTAAAGACTGAGAAAATGAACTCTGCTGGGGCACGGGGACAAGACTGCCCATAGGGTGTATTTTTTGGATATGTGGTTGTGTTTAGAGAGGACATGGCCTTGTTTAGGGGCTTACAGCAAGCTGGGAACCCCAGTGCTGCACAGAGACTTTCCTTTTTTTAACAGATAATAGTTCACATCTAAATGGCATATTTTCCTTTAAAGCAAATACTGTTTTCCCATATAATAAGCCAAATAAAATAAAATACCAAGAAGAGACTTGTTGAAGAAAAACAACAAAAAAATACTTGAGATAGTTTGTGGCAGTCTTGTTAAGCTCTCTCAGCTGAAGAGCATTGCCATTGCAACTTTTTAAATAGATGGAACTTGCTTTTTAATGGAAAATGAAATATAGTAGAAAAATATATGAATAATAATGCTTAAAAGCTGCTTATGTGGCACCTCAAGTAAATAATTAATTTGTATGTCAGATTTATTTCTCTTTATTTGGTTAGAAAAGTAATTTCATTTCTGTTTCCTATATTTAATGCAGCATAGTAAGGGCTCATTTCAGTAAATCCATTTTAACAAACCTTGGGAGATGATAAAATTTAAAGATGTTGTGCACCTGGAAAAAGAACAGATTACTTCACATAATCAGGCCCTAAATATATTGCAGAGGGATGCAAGGCAACAGTAAAATCAATTTTCTAGAACATAAATTACTGTCCAAATAAACGCTTCCAGATAAATGCTGTCCAAATAAGAACTTCCTGTTTACACTCAGAAAAAATCAGGAGCACTTTTTGGGAGATGAGTTTGCTAACTTCTGTTATGCCTTCAGTCATTTTTGGGTGCTCTCATGTGCAATAAGAGACATTCAAAAATGGCACTGCAGCTCGCCTGCTCTTATGAGGAAATCCAGAGCTTTCCTTTGTTCCTCTCTACCCTAAGCAAGTGCAGAAATCTCTCACAAACAACCTTTCTGTTTGTTTGCAGGAGGTGCAGCACAACTGCCAGCTCCACAGGATATCCTTCTGTGCTGATGACAAAACTGACAAGAGAATATTTACTTTCATATGCAAAGACTCAGAGTCAAACAAGCACCTGTGCTATGTGTTTGACAGTGAGAAGTGTGTAAGTACACGGGCTCGAGCTCTCTGTGCTGCTGCTGGGTCTGCCTGAGGGGAGGAGGAACCAATTAATGTCTTAATTAGAGACACACAGCCTGCCTTTTAACTGGGACACGATTTTTCATGGTGTCTTGTACATCAGATACATTACATTAAGGAAGGGTCTCTTTCTTCAGTGATCTGAGGTGGTTTTCTGGGTTGATTTCTCTTTCTGCCCAGCTCAGTATTCTGGGGGAAGAACCTGCAATTCTCTCAGAGAACAGGCTCTCCTCCTCCAGGCCTGAGGTGTTTGCACAGCTCTTTGCACAGCTGGTGGCAAAGCTCTGGGGCTGAGATAGCCTTGCAGGCTCTCCTGCTGTTGTGTCTGTCTCTCGGTTTTACTGTTGGGTTTTCTCTGTGTTTGTTTGTTTGTCGGGGTTTTTTTTCATTATTTTATCTCTCTTATTTGGCCTCCCCTTTCCCTGCCACATCTCTCAAGTGTAACACCACAAAGTGTTCCCAGACAGCTCATTGCACCAAGCACTGACACTCTCTGGGCTCTGAGACAGAACAGTTATTACTCCCTGTATGTACTTTCTCTACAAAACTTCTAAGCAAGTGATGTCTCCATATCTTCACCTGTTACTGGTCCTGCTTTAGCATCAGTTTTTTCTGAACCCTCAGTTTCCTTCATCAGCTCCCTGTAGGCTTATTTTACCCCCATCATTTTTGAAACAGATATTCTGCATTGACTGTATAAACACATCATAACATAGAATATGAATCACCATAGAATAGTAAATTATTATATTTTGCACATACTAATGCATTTTCTGGGGATTTTTTTCCTGGATTTTTCTGGATTTATGTAGTTGGAAATAATTGTGCAGATAAATACATATCTGCAGTATCCTGAGATTTTATAGTACTTGCAAAAACAAGTGTTGAAATCCAGATTTAAAACCAATAGGGGTCAAAACATTCATTAGCCTGAAAACATTATTTCATTAAATCCAAGAGACTTTATTTAATGATTGAACAGGCTGTATTTGCTGCAGAAATCATCCAGAAAAGCCACTGTGCAGCACGGTATCTGCATTTATGGAAATTGAAGACATAATTTATGCTGTCCAGTCTCCCTTCTTTACCCAAAATATTTTTAATTTCTTAATTTCTTTCATGGCATTTTGCCCAAGTTATTTTGCTGAAGGTGCTTGCCATGGTCCTTTGGAGTTTTGACTTCGTGGTGGAAGGGGCAAAGCCTTTGCATGTGATACGTGGTGTAAAGTATTTAGTGATCCTCTGAAATGGAAGGAGCTCTGGCAAACATTCCTGATATACTAATTTCAGTCTTGTGTTTTATGTGAAGGCAGAAGAGATAACTTTAACAATTGGTCAAGCATTTGACTTAGCTTACAGGAAATTTTTGGAATCCGGAGGAAAAGATGTTGAAACAAGGAAACAAATTGCAGGTTTACAGAAAAGAGTAAGTTCTGACTTATGTTGTTCTTTATAAGGGATGAAAGTACATGCTGCTGTATTTGTATTATCTGCTTTCTATGAATGCATGATTTCCAGCATTATTCTCAGATGGCTAAGGTTAAAAAAAGACTAAAAAAATGTGTTTAAAAGTAATTTATGTTTTGCTGTCTTGCAAGGACACTAAAAAGCAAGGTTGAAATATGGAGGATACTGAAATTTAATTGTTCTTTGTAGTCAGATAACAAGTTAAGACCTGGTGATTCTAAACCACCAGGTCTGTGATGAAACTTATGCTCAGCAGATGCTGTTGTTGAAATCCATGACTATCTCAACAGCTATTGAATAACCACTTGCTTTGTAGATTCAAGAATTAGAAACTGAAAATGCAGAACTGAAAAACAAAGTCCAAGATTTGGAAAACCAGTTAAGAATAACCCAAGTACACGCGTCTCCAGTAAGTAACAAACACAGCTCGTGTGCCTGCAGTCACTGTGTGTTTATAATCATGTGCTGATCAGTAAGAGCATCCCTGCTGACCCCAGAGATTGCCATTAACATGCAGTGATCATGTCACCAGTCTGCTGAGGTGCAGTGTTAACTAACACTGTGACAAGCCAGCAAAGTGCCAGTTGTCCCCCCAGCTGTGGCTCTTTGAACCCTTGCCATACCTATTTGTTGCTGCCCAGGGACAGCTGCTCACTTCAGCAGAGACATGATGTGCCAGCTGAGGGTGGCAAACCCTTCTGCACTGGCAGGATCTGGGCCCTAAATGCTGCCTGGGAGCTCCTCAGCACTTTGTCACAGGTCACCTGTGGCTGACAAGTGCCTGCCAAGGAGTCCTGGGAACCAGGGCTGCTTGGGAGGCAAAGAGGAGCAAGTGTGGGATCCTCTCTGGAAATTCTGGCTGCCTGCAGCTCCTGGGAAGGAGCTTGTTTAAATTGTGGGCTGGCACTTCCTTACACCCAGGCAGGACCTCTGGACATGCAGGTGGCACTGCAGACTGGTCCAAATTTCTCCCTTCTTCTTACAAGTGACTTCCATCTGTACAGCTTTGCGCAGCTGGGAAAATAAATCCAATTTCTTAATGTATGTGTGGCAAAATCTTAGGAAAGGAGGAGCTGCTTTTCAGCTGTGCATTTTGGACCACTTTGTTCCTGCCCTGAGTGTTCACCATTTCCCCTCAAATGGATGCTTTGAAATGTGGGTGATGCAAAAGCATGATCCAAGTGGTGCTGAGAGTTTGTCAGCAGTGTCTGTACACTGACTTTATGCTTAGATGGTCGTTCCCATGAGGAACTGCCTTTCCATTTTACTGGAGTCTACTTAGGGGAGAGAGCACCAAAAATTATAAATACTGTGTAACTACCACAGTGAACGTGGTAAATTATGAGTGTCTTCTCACTTATGAAGCATTCAGTGACAAGTAATCAATTTTACTGCTAGATTCAATATCAGTTTAGTCAATTCTCTCATCTTTTATTTTCCTCAGTTGGGACCGCAGTTTGTTTTTATTTATGAATATAATAACTAAATCTATATTCGAATGCAAATAAACAGGCTCTTAAATCCATTACAATCAATTATTTTCTTTCACTTAAATTAAAGAGCTTGGTAATTTCATTAAGGAAAACAAGTTTTAAAAAATATTAATAATGCCCCAGAAATATCCCTTAGCTTGTGATTTATTTTGTCTTCTAAGACAATGATGTCAGATTGCTTATTAAAGAGTTAAGACCTAAATTTGTTAATTTGACAGCCAGTTGTAAACTCTCTCCCTAGACAGTGCTTTATTGTTAATGACTATTGGTACAATGAATAAGCATATTGCTTAAATAGCACTTGTGCTGCTACAGAACTATAGAATAATGATAATTAGTGATATTAATTAATTCATTTCAATAGTCACTGTCAGCTATTAATTTGCACTTTAATTTTATTGCTTTATTTACTCCTTGATGATTAAAATGAAAGCCCCAAACATTTTGTGTCAGAAATGATTAGAATTGCAGTAAGAGCCACTGGGAGCCTGTTTAACATCTGCATCCATCGTGGCACGAGAGATTTCTATAAGTGGATGAGTGTTGGCACAGGATGCCCAGAGGTTGGACCTCTCTGTACTCTTGGAGGTGCTGAATCTTCCCTGAGCCTGGTCCTCAGCAGCCTCAGATTATTGGCTCCTGCTTCAAGCAGGAATTTGCAATAAGCTCCTTTCCTTTTGCTGGATTCTTCCATCAGTTGTGCAACCAAAAATTAAGACAAAACAAAACCAACAAAGCAACCAACCAAAAGCAAGCACATTTTAGGAAAAGGTCTTTCTCAAATGCAGGCCCACAGCAGTACCCACCAAGCAGTATCAGCTTTGGCACCTGACCAAGAGACGTTTTCAGGCAGGTTCTTTCTGAGCCAGACCTTGTGGAGAAGCTCAGTCAGAGCTCTCAAGTGTGCTGGTGTCGGAATAACTCCGTGCAACTGGCAGGTTGAGAGAGAAGGAAGGAATGCACTGGTGAGGTCTCCAAGTGATTCTGGTGCAGAGAAAAAGAAGCATAAATTTTTTTTAGGGCAGTTTGAGTCTGTTAAGAGGATTATCAATCAACATGCCTGGAATGGCAGTGAATGTGCTGACATCTATCTCCTTTTTTACTGTGTGAGCAACAAATACGTATGAAGGAACAAAATTACAAACAATTCATGAGACAACTGGTTGCCTGTTATAGTTTGCAATTAATATCCTACACTTTTCATTCAAATCAACTATAATTTCAAGTGTGATTCTTCAAAGTCTCAATTCCTATTAGAAAAAAAAGAAGTGGTGCAAAAAATTTCCCCCCCTATTTCCACATAATTTCTATAATGATAAAAGTCACTTTTGTTTTAAACAAAATAATTAGAGATTTTCTTCTGAATTTAAACTGAAAATATCTGTATTGCTGCTGCTCTGTCTTCAGAATTAAAATAACAGATCTATACTGTGATAATTTTGTCAGAGTAAACTTTCAGATCTGCTGATAGTATTTTCTGAAATAAAATAGCTTAAATGAAGCTGAATATCCAACCTTGTCTGAGCCCCTTTCTAAGCACTTTTGGGAGGATGAGGCAAAGCTCCATGCAGATGGTCTTGGTATTACATGCTGTGAACATAAGATAATTATACTCTTGTGAGTTAAAACAGAATTATTAAACTGTAAGTTTTAAGTTTTCTTGCAGTTTTCATATCACATTGTTGAATTATACCGAGATTTGAGTGCCATACAGCAGCTTTCAGAAGCTTTTCTCAGACACTATAAACATTTTGATTTATTTATGTTTTGCTAATATTTTCTGGCTGCAGATCCTTGTCTGGCACTGCAGCTCTTCTGCATGCTGAGGTCTGAGGCAGGGATTGTTCAGTGGCCACTGGAAAGTTTATCCAGTTTGAACTGACCCTGGACAGCTAAAGTGATAAAAGAACATGTGCCTTGAACTGGCATCCCAGCAGTTTGTAAACAAACACAGGGACACAAGCACTGACA